>JAQFYB010002531.1:0-23999 GCA_034694085.1 Pogonognathellus longicornis
AATTGTATATTAAAATTCGTGTAATTATCTAGCTTTAAAAACTGTATTGAGTGTAAAAAATGTTTGAAAGCTTTCTATGTGCGATGTAAAAGTAGAGAAAGTTTTTGCAAAAACTGATTTTTAAATAAAGCACCCTATTTTTGATTAAATAATTGGCAATTAGTATTTTGTTATATAAGCGATGTTAGTATAATTTTATACTTAACATTTATTTTATGTGATATTCAAATAATTTGCCGATTTGTTGCGAAAATCTAAACTTTGTCCCACTCTGCCAATTTGAAATACCTACAACAATTAGTTGCTGAAAATAGGTTAAATTGAGAATTGGTGTAATTAAATTGATTTTGCTTGCAGGACAAGAATGAAAAATGACAAAGAAGAAGATATGAAAGATGCGTGTGCTAAAAAAGATACACCTGGTAAAGGTGACTCGAAAATGAACCCTCCGGCACATTGCACATTACACCTCACGGATGGATGGGACAGCGAAAAAGGCGTATCGACAACTGTGCTCAAACTATCCTTCCGCAGACTTAGTAAAGAACCCAACGAAACGCTCGACACCCTTTCTGACTTCCGGAAATACGTATGCCGGGCTAAAAGCGAAGGAAATCAAGATGGTTCTGCTACTATGGATCTACTGGGTAAAACTTTTCTAACGTTCACTCTTGTACTTTTTAATAATTTATATTTGATATTTACTATCATGATTACTCTATCAATTCAATGCCTATGTCGTTTGAAATATGGGAATTTGCATTTTAAGCAGTTGTTTACAATGGCAGGGATTTTTGACTATTTTGATATTTATAAATATTTACGCCGTAAATGTTTAATTTGACTGTTTTTCATTGTTACGTGTGTGACTCTGTTCTCTAATGTACTTCCTTCTGTATATCTGTGTAGATATTTACTATTGATAATGTTTTTGAGTGTTTAGTGGTATCTATTAAGAAATGTTTAACAGAATGAATATAATGATTAATTCTATAGCGTTTAGTAGCAGTTTTTTACAAAGAACTGCATACAAATTACTTTTACATGCATTTGAGTAGTGCAAGAAAGGTAATGAAATGATAGTATTACTATAAAGTAGTTGTTATCCCTGCTCACTTTCTTGTACATACTATCTCTACATAATACATTTGATAGATTTTTACATTTTATATAGATGATTTTAATAGTACTTTAAATGTAGTGTATATTGTGTATACATTTTTTTAGTGAGTAGTGAGATGACTGATACTAGAGTAGAACTCGTAGGCTTAGGAATGAACATAGCAATATTACTTTATAATTGTAATTCACATTTAAAAAATGACTAACACCAAGTGGTAATTTGTTTGTATGTATGTACCATGTATTTTGAAACGTATATCCCATTTTGGCAACAAAGAGATGAATGAGAGGTTCAAGAGATCCACCAATGGATACGATGACTCGTCAATTCTCGAAAGAGACAGAAAAATAAATAATGGTAGGATGTATTCAATTGCATGCTGATCGTATAAAAATTCATGTATTTCTTTTCTCCTTATTTATTCATTCTTAATATTCGATTCGTATTTAATATTTTTTGTCTTTGAAATTTACATTTTTATATTAAATCTCATGTTTTTTGGATTTTATGCACAAAAGTGCTAATCACATTTTTTGCAATTTTTTATGATTCGTATAGGTAATGAATTTTTACTTTGTTTTTTATTCCTATTTATTCCATTTTACTATTAATTATTATTCTATAATTAATAGATTTGTAATTGTATTTGTATTTGTTGAAAGTTTTGCAGATTATCGTTTCGTGCAGTTTTATTTTTAGCAAAGCAAAAGCATTTATAAACAATTTTATTGCCAAAAATTTACTTTGCATTACTTCACAGATTTCACATTGCTCTCTCTCTTCAAAATTTGTTTATTTGTATAACCCAACAAAAACTACCTACCACCAAGTTATCAACACCAGACTGTAACAAAACGGTTCTTGCTTTTGAAATTATTTTACCTGAAACACAAAAAATACATTCACTTCACTTATTCCTTCCTAGCAGTAATTGTTTTATGACAAAGAACTGTTACAAATTGCAAAAACATCCAACTCCAACACTATACCACAGTTCACCCAAAAATGTAATTTAGCACTTGTACTGTAATAAACACCGTGTGACAAAGTACTGAAGGAAAAGTACGTGACAAACAGAATTACAATTATGATTAAATAATTGATGACAAATTCATTTAACTACTACTGCATTTGTCAGCTACTATACTTCCACTAATACTATTCTTGTTTCCTTCATAAGTTACTCTGTATACAAATTACATTACAGTTTTGTATAAACTTATTCTATTGTTGACATTACAATATTATGTAGTGAACGCTTGTAGTGTAGAGTAGTTAAAGTAATGTAGATATAATACGTGTATTTTTACTTGTAATTATTATTATGACAATAATTATTATTCCATCTTACGTTTACAGTTTTTGGAAAGCTTGTATGGTATTATGTTTAAAACTAAATATACTCTTATAATGATAAATCATATAAGTATTATATAATATATCATAATATATATTACTATATTTGTTAATAAAATGTTCTATTTTACGCTGCTACTGCCACGTTTGCCATATATCAATTGCAAAAATGCCTTGCCGTCTTGTGCAATGTCGTCCAATTACTCAATCAAGGAAGTTTGTCGTTGAAACTTATTTCTTGTGTTTTGTTTTTCCATTTACTTTCACACAGAGACCGTATCCGCAAATAGATTCTTTGGAAAGGGCAAGAGTAGTGTGACAGTGGTTGAAGGAGACGAGCTGTACGTTTATTGCGATATCCACGGCGTCACTCCAGGGGAACTAGATTCTAACACAATTAAAGTTATTTGGTTAAAAGGTAATGTTAATATTTATCAAATTATTTTAAATTGTGAAAAGTGCTCATAGAGTTGTGGTATGTTTATGATGTATTATAAAACGTTTTGATCAATTATATGTTACATGTTTCTAACTGTATGCTGTTGCACAGATGGATTACCAATGAATTTAACTTCGAAAACGAATGTGACAGAGAAATTTTTGCGAAGTGGATTTATTTATAAAATGGCTGAAAGAGAGCATCGTGGTACCTACACATGTAAAATACAAGGGAAAGACAGTGGAAAAGATCCAGAATTCAGTTATTATGTTCGAGTGAAAGGTATAGTGGTGTTAGTAGTAGTACTTAAATGTTACAATGTATATACCTACCTACATTACATTCGTTTGTTCGCACAGTGTTGCTGTGAGTCTGAGGAAATAATATTCTCAAGGGTATCCTTACTATATCCTTCCGTTGTACACCCACAGTGTGGTGGAAAACTCCAGACTCTTGTTCGACGAATGTTTCTGTTCGTATGTATATAATGATTTTGAATTATAAATAAATAGTTTTACTTGTTGGCATTTTAGATAAGTTGGGTGCTCTGTGGCCATTTTTGGCAATTTGTGGTGAAGTCGTGGTTCTGTGCACTATAATTTTGATCTACGAGCAGCGAAGAAATAAAGCAGAGCTGGAAGAGAGTGATACGGATGGAAGCCCGGATCAGTAAGGTCAATACACATTTTGCCCTCTTGTTGATTATAACAAGACAAGTAGAAAGGTTTACTTTTGATATTGTAGTTGATTCCCCTTTTGAAACTGTGTACTTTTCAATTTTTCGATTGTCAGTTTTGTAATATTGATGCTGCAGCGTGTAATCTTGCGTGCGGTAGTTGATTACCTATCTTTTTGCATTCTCACGTTGGGATTATTGCTGATGGTGATCGTGCATGTGCTATTTTGAGAAATTCAATTTCCCATTTACCCTTTTTTCTTACGTACTCTTCTTGCCTATTAAAGAAAGTAATAGTGCATGACAAAGTAAGACTGACAAGTGACGTTTCCGTTTCCCTCTGACATATTAATGTTCAATTCTCATCATCACAGTCTAACATTTTTTGGCATCGATCAACCAGAAACTTAATTTTCCTGAGATTCGCATGTGGAAAAACCTTGGCTGCTTCACAAGATCTGTCAGAAAAGTAAAAATTCGGAAATCAATAGAATGTATTGAAAAGACGGGGAATGATATCCAGAAAAGAAATGGATGCATAATATTTATATTATTTATTGGCGATATCTTAGGATAGACATTTTTTTACATTTTAAACTTCAAAGCAAGTACTGTTTAGTTTCGTACATGTTAAATATACCTATAAAGATAACTATAATTAGTAATTAGGCAAAAGGAATGATTTTTAAATTGAATGTTTTAGATTGACATCAATTTATATAATTTAGATAAACTTGTTGATGATCTTAGATCTTATCTTATACATGACGAGTAAATCTATTTTGTTATTCCTCTACCGTATTACAAGTTTATAGGTTTAAAATGGGGTAATGTACAGCAATCGTTGATTAGTTAAGACCAGAATTAGTGGAGTATGTTTGTCATAAACTGATATTAAGTTAGGTACGTGACAAGTCAAATAGTGAAATCAAGGTTACTATCCTGCGTCATTAAGTCAGTCTCTTGTTTCTTTGCGAAATGTAACAGAATTAATTTATCTGTCTAAAATGAATAGTACCTACGATATAGGTTACAAAGTTTGATAAAATACGTTCTGCGATTTGGAAAAAATATTTGATATAGTACTTACCTATATGAAAAAATTAGTAAAAACTGTTGTTTCTTATTTCTGGACAAAAAAACGTTTTAGTAAAGCGGAGATTTTTTCGCAAAGTTATCAAGCGTGTGACTCACTATAAGCAGGACTGTTTTTCCACCAGCGCTAAGATCTTTAATGCTATCGATTTCTTTCATGTTCTCTTTGAGAAAATTTGATCTACAATCTACAATGTCTTTGGGAAGTGAAAGAAAAAGTAATTTGGCAATAATGGCATGTTTCATTCTTTTCGATAGCCTGGTAGCCTGTGTATGAAGGCAGCAGAACTGTCAAAGCAAACGGCAAATAGTACAGCACGACCATAATAATAATATAACGCTGTCGTGCTACTTCTTTTCTTGTCTCTTTTAATATTCCGAAATAGCACGTAATTCTAATGTGAGTGATGTGGAGATGATGGGTTGTGTTTTGTTATCGTAGTGTCCCTAGATCATTTTTTACTAGATTATATCTCTGACAAAACAGTTTACAACTACGCTGGTATTGTATGGTGTGATGTTAGTGGCATTTTACTGTAATCGTATGGTGGTGGTCTGTTTTGCCTGTCTGACAGGTTTTTCTAGCTTAGGCTTAGGCCGTTATGGTGAATTTTTAATGAAACTAATGGTGTATTTTTTTATCTTTTTCCTTTTTTCGCCCACCTTACGTGTGTTTAGGAAAAACTCGAACGATGATGCTGACTAGCCTGAAAAATTTCCCATATTAGTCTGTACTCAAAAAATAATAAACCGTGTACTGCACTGGATCGATAAAGTGGATGAAGTGGTCATCATCCCGCCTTGTTCAACGCTGCTATAATATTTCTATGTTCAATAACCATCAAAATACTTCACTCCCCCGTATAATATTACTTACTTGTTAGTTCTCATCAATTATATTAATTTCACTTTTCAACCAAAAGTATATATGTGTTAGAAAAATAATTCTGTTCAATTAGTTTTCTTAAAAATTGTTATGCTATGTTGTTAAACATCGTTGTGTCAATCAACGAAAAGAATTCGGACATCTCATCTCGCGTGTGTATTACGTGTCAACCGACCCAACCCATCCCATCACTGCCACTGCACCGGAATCTTGAAACCCTCTCAACTCTCGTTTCTTAGCCGCGACGAATACTACTGCTACTACTACTAAGAATACAGTAAAACTAAATCAATGGAAACAAAGTCAACTCGTCTGTCAAGTCAAGTCATCTTGCAGAAAGTCGTCGTCGTCTTGTGCTTCTCTGAAAGAAGAATCTCTCCTTTCTGTACAACACGCAGTGCACAGTTTAGGATATATTTGTAGTTCTTTTACGTTTTTTACGGTGATCCTAGAAGAGGAAGAAAGTGTCTGCTGCTTAAGACAGAATTCAATACCGTCTCTAACCAACATAGTGCTACTGACTACTGACTTAGTTTTGCGTTTAAGGCCCTGCTCTCTTTCACAGGACCCAGCAAAGCTAGTAAAGTGAGCTAACGAAGCGGAAATCGAATAAACGAAGGGATAAGGAGAAAACCAAACCTTTATCAAATACACAAATATAAATCAAACGACACAGCAGCAGCAGCCTTCGTTCCTATTCCTGAATGAAACAAAATGCAATGGATTTCTTCATCTCACACACTCCGATAAAATATACACGCGGAATTATGCTTCGTTAGTTTAGTTAAAGATTGGAGACTGCAGCAATACTACTACTGTTAAACTTGTGATGTGAATAAATTCCTTCTCTAAGACCGTTCGTCTACGTTCATGGCGTCATATTAAATTATATCGTTTCAAGTCGGCACACGTTCGCCCAAAACTGTCTACCACCATATCCATAAAATGGGATCGTCGAATTTTAACCAATTAAACGAATATTTTCCCTATATCGTGTGAATCATTGGATATAATATTATTGGATGCCTTCCTCTATGAGGGTGAATTGAAGTAGTATAAAATTCAGTTTAATACTTCTCTTCTCTTCTCGATTCA
Source organism: Pogonognathellus longicornis (assembly GCA_034694085.1). Classification (NCBI taxonomy): domain Eukaryota; kingdom Metazoa; phylum Arthropoda; class Collembola; order Entomobryomorpha; family Tomoceridae; genus Pogonognathellus; species Pogonognathellus longicornis. The sequence goes on from JAQFYB010002531.1 coordinate 6,671, forward strand.
AATTCAATTGAAATTTTTATGTTCTTTCCTTTCTCTCATGTAACCGCGGGTATTCTTTGCTCACTTAATTGATATTCTACGAATGGTTCGACAAATTTATGTTGTAACTCTGCAATGAATCTCTGATCCAAGAAATTACTGTTGAGAATTTGTGATTGATGTTAATTTTTGTACTTAATCTATTTCTAACACACAGAATCGAAAAACCATAAATTACAAGAAGAATGAAGAAAATACACAACACCTTGTGAAATGATACGACACGAAACGATCCACGTGTTTGACAATGTAATGTCTCAAATGATTGATTTACTCATGTTAGTGCCTACTACATAATATGAATACTAATTAGCATTTAACTATATAAAATAATAATAATGTTAACGTAGTAAGTGAATTACTAAAAGAATGAATCGATTTGTAAGTTGATGATGATAAATACGTGGAAAGTGACTACAATATACAACTACTACTACACTTGACTTGTATCGTCTCATCGAAAATGCAAAACATCACATAATAAAAATATGCAAACTACAAAATCAACACAATCAAAAGTGTTCTCTCATCCTCGTCTCACGCAACACAACCACTTTAATAAATAAAAACTTTCAACTTGACTGTTGTACCGTGATGGTCGTACCGTGTGGTGTTAGTCAAACTGTTACAGTAGTAAAAGAGTAATAATAATACTAATTAAAAATAATGAAATAATTATTGTTATAATATAATTCTCGTCAAGTCAAGTCATGTCAAGGCGAATGCAAGAAGATCTGAGAGTGTCTTGGTATAATTTTTTAATTTCCTTCGAAGATGTCACTCACTATTACAACACTACTATATTATTGTAAATACTACATCTAAAGCCACACTACTACTGTACTACACTTACAATCACGAAGTATATTATAATACTACACTAAATGGTAAACAATAATAATTACGTAATAATAACACTGATATAATAATTAGATTACTTACCACGCTATCAAGTTTCAAAAATGCAGCTGCAATGTTGCTGCTGCTGTCTTTGAGGCAATGATGATGTTCATTACTTGTTAACTGTTACATCTACTAACATTACCACTTAGTAAAAAAATCTTTAATAACATAGGAAAGTATATTGTAAAATCAATATTGATGATAGATTATAAAAAGTAGAAATGTAGCATGTATTCTAGTAGTTGAAAGGAGAAATGACTTAAAGGACAGCAACAGGACGCCGCCTCCGGAGGTGATACAGAAGAAAATACTGAAAACGTGTGTGTACCTAATGTGTTGTTGTTGTTGTTGTTATTGCTATGTAAAATCAGTCAAGTAGATAGATTTTAAATTATCAAAGTGTGGGTGTCTGTGTATGTATGTAAATATACAAGTGAGTGTGATTATATTACACAATATGATTATGTCATGCTAAATGTCAAATAATAATTGAGCGCATTGGCTCTAAAGGCTAATGATATGTACTATTTAGATGCAGCAGCTGCAAGAGATGAAAATAATACATAGATTTAGAAAAAGTGGAAATGTCAAATGTCTAGATTGTTAATAAAAAGCGTAGAAAATACTAGCTTCTATCATCTCGTCGTCATCATGTTGTGTACACAACATGAGTGTACTACTAATAAATACCTAAGACAATTTTATTATTATAAAAAAATTGTTGTTAAAATAAAATATGTACATAGATACTAAAGAAATAAATACTACTACTACAACTACTACTAAACTAATATGTTGGGTTATTAAAAAAAATTGTACGTAAAAATGTAGAGTTAATAATAATATGATGTACCTCTATATGTCTACATATATACTAAATATTATGAATACTTATAATGTAAATGTACTGCTGCTATTAAACTGCCCACCTTAACAAAAACCTGACACATGATTATGTAAAAAGGTTTTTCGCCGTGAAAAACAAGAACAACCATCTATAGCAATACAAAATGACGGGAAAAGGAAGAATGTTAATTACGATGAATTGAATGAGTAAAAAAAAGATAAAGGGAAGAAGAAATAATAATGATATCATTGTTTAAATTATAATAATTGTAATTAAATGTATAAAAACAGAAAAGAATTCTCTCGTGCGGGGACATTGGGACTACTTAATATGGAACCCTGTGTTAAAATGATTATTATTATTGTACTAGTAGTAAATGTTATTACAACACAAAAGAATCTTGTTACTATAAATGTACTACTACTACTACTATCAAAAACATACATACTACACAATACACACATTGTACTTTTTCTCTATATAAAATGAATTCCTTTATCATTTATTCTACTTACAGTACAGTACGTATTATTGTAATGTAATAGAATAGAAACGAAAAGACAAATTAGACTTTGACTACAACATAATTGTTAATACTAAACTAGTAGTTGGGTTCAAGTGTTGTTGTTGTGTGTTGATTGAATCATGTTATTATTATTAAAATCAGTATACAGTTAAAACTTTCGTCAATCATTATGATAATGATGATGAATGAGTATAAATAAATAATAATTACTATTACATTACATTACAAATTACATACATACAAGATGCTGATGAAAATGATGTCATGAAAAGTAAATACGTACGTACATATTATACATATTATTGTATTGTATATAGGAAAAATGACTTTAATTATACTCAAAAATTAATTATTGTGAATTAATCGTACATTTATTATCATTATTATTAGTGTTACAGTTACATTTGCAAGAACAGCATGTCTTGTACTTGTGTGTGAAAAGAATAAGGAGTGAAAGTTGGTATGTAATGTACTATGAAGTGGTAGTGAGTATTATACTAGGAGTACTTAGGCTAGGTACTTAGGCTAGGTTAAAAAGCTAGTAAAAAGAGTATTGTAAAAGTAAGTGTAACAGTACGGGGTGGTGGAATAATAATTACAATTATTACTATATAAAAGAGTGCTCAGCTCACTATACTATCATTATATTACTGAATATTAAAGTTAAACTAACATAGTACTAATATATTATTATATTACTTACTGTAAAGGTGCAAATGATAACAACAACGGTCATGTTGTCGCAAAAATCTTTAATCGCAATGCATTTATTACTGTTATGTGTTTCTTCGTTGTGTTTACGTTGGAAGTAATGAAATTTAATCATGCAGTTCTATAATTACTGTCTACAACTACTACATACTACTACAGTCCTATAAGATGTAAAATCAACGACCTATTCTCTGAGATTTTTTCAATGTGTACCACACCACATACAACACTCTATTAATCAAACGTGTGTTGTATCCTACTTTCCTTATTATTACATTCTTTACTTCTGTGTATTTAGTCGAAATGCTATCTATCTAATTCATGTATGTATTCTCTCAGATTTTTGTGCTGTGCATTTATGTAATACTGTTATGAATTGTTTGTCAAAAATTATGATTTTTTTTTCGTTTTTTTCATGTAAATGTATGTCTGTTTATAATTTGTGTTGATTTAAGAGCTTCATAGCAATAACTCATTGTGTGCTAAGTATTTACAAAGTATTTTTGTGATTTACTGTTATATTTACCTGAATTATGAATCACTAGCATTTATTGATATCCTCTGGGCATGTAGGTTGTAGTGTGTATAACGTTATATTATACAATTAAGAAATTAAGAAAAATCTGTTCTTTCGTCGGAATTTGTTTATAATTTTTGATTGTGAATAATTATTATTCTTATTGAGTTCTTGCCTTTATAAATATTAGTGTCTCTCTTTCTATAAACCGTAGTAAATAATGTATTACCAAGTAAAGGATATATTTATTATTGTCGCTCTATTGTATTATCATCAAATCTCTTGCCGTCAATAATAATAATATAATAGAACATCTCTCTTTTTTATTAGGAATCAGCTGCATTCTTTACAAATAATTTTCAATTTAAATAACTGACTGAATAATTTACATTTTTGTTTCCTTTTTTTACTTTTATTTTAGTTTCCCATGTCCTACCTATGTATTTTTTACAGATAGGAAGATACAGTTTATAGAAGTAGTGATGTCATATATTGATATTAATATTCCTGTCATAAAATTCATTTTTGAGTGTGGCTGTAGGAAAAAGTAGTTTGGTTTCTGAAAAGCTCATTATTGTGCTGTCACGTTCATGCTCATGTTGCTGTGCATAAAAGTAATGCTAGTAAATGTTCAAGGAAACAATTTTCAAGTGTTTTTTGTTGTGTTCTTATATTTTATTATTCCTTCTACTCCATTTTGATTTGTATGCGATGTTGTTTGTTTGTACATATAATATGTAGAATTTACCATCAGTGTGTGTAGTAGATGCCTTAATATTCAATGTCAAAATTCTTTAATATACTGCAGGAAAGCGTGAGAATTGAATTGATATTTGTACTACTATTGTGTTTTCTATAGGCTTACTATGACAGCTTCTTTACTTTACTGTATAGCATATAAATAGACACAATTTGAAAGTATGTACATACCTAAGCACATCTAATAATGATGTTATTGAAGGGCTTATACTTACAATTCAAACTACAATGCAATACTCTATCCAATTGGAACTTGAACATTCTGAGAAATGGAAAATGTGTTTTATAACAGTCATTATTTTTCATTATTCAAGTAATATTCATAAATTAATTGAAACAAACGATTCAAATTGCAATGACAACTCTGAATTAATACTTTCATAATTAATTTCTATACGAGATAACTCACATTATTATATGACGCACATAAAATGTACAATTCCAATAGATGCAAAGGCATGGCCGTACACAGGGTCCCTCAAGCTGAAAGCCCCCAAAATACAGATAGCTGCCATAAACTGCCATAAAAATGAAAAAACATCGAGAAATTTTACGCACATTTCTACCGTACATTGGAATTTTACCCTCACGAAATCGAACTAGAGTGTATCCACATATTGGGGGTATCTCGGGCAAATGCCTTCCAGGTGCCGGTAAAACGGGTTATGTGAAAAAAATTGCGGCCTTCGGTCACAAATTTGCCTTTTTCACCTATGTAACCCCAACCCCAGTAAACCACTTGTGCCCCCATTTAGAAATTCTAAATACGCCCTTAATTTACGATTTACATGGAAATGCTGCAAAATCCAAAAAAATTGTATTTTCATTGCTAGAAACTTTTAGAACCCTCCCGTTGTGTACTACTAATTATTAATAGAACGAAAAACATTTTATTTCATTTGATGCATGTGAAGCGTCTCCATTAAATTGCAACCTCATATTTGTGCTGAAAACATTATTAGCATGTTTATTGTTTTATGTATTTTAAGTAGGTATCTTTCAGCTCAATAATTTCATTTATATCCAATCGTTTCTTTTAATTTTGAAGCACATAACATACATAAAGGCATTAAAAAAATATGCAAAACTTACGCTACGAAGTAAAGATATCACATTGAAATGTACTATTACTCATTTTAAGGAAAGGGAAATTGTGTAGTTGTTCTGAATTATAATTCAGTAATCAAAAATCAAATGCAATACCTATGTACCTTATAAATTACACAATATTGGATTATAAACTTCTTGAGATTGATTTTTCCCTTCTAATACCATGTTAGTAGGTAGCTATAAATAATTAATAAGTCAACTTTTCTTCGCATATCGATAGGGTTATTAATGCAAATAATAAATATAAAGGGTTGAGTATATTATCTAATAGTACTCATGTACATCTTACACGAAGACATTATTATTTCTCGTTAGACATTTAAGGAGAATGATCTGCTGTTAATTAATTGTTAAACTACTCGTAGTTAAATAGTTCTCAACAACTTCTCGTTATGCTGTAAATGCAATTTATACTCATAATATACATGTAATGACTACACTGGTGTAGTGCATCTACCATATTATGAATTGTGATGTGATTTCAAGACGCTGCTGCTGCTGCTAAACTTGGGTTTCCTTGCAATATTCACGAAAGTAAAATAAATGAACATTTTGGCCTATAAATGAAAGAAATCATACAAATGAAGAAAAATCACTTCCTTTTTCTTATGGTGCCAAAAGAGAAAATTTAGGGTCAATGTTGAAAGTTAAAATTAAATGAGTAACTAAACTAGTTTTGATTAACACACTTCTCTAATAATTAAGAACTAATTCTACAGTCCAGTTGTTATTGGAATAGATGTAAACTAATATTAAGTTGGCAAGTTCAAAATTATAAATGAAATAAATAATGGCCAATTTACAAGTGAAGGAAATAAATATCAAATTCAAGTCTTGTGAAAGTCAATTATTTCCAAGAATTATCTGTAAGCAAAAACATAAGGTTCTTATAATTCATAACCTTTCCTTTCTTTCACCCTCCTTTCTCCACTTTCTCTTCAACTGCAACAAAATCAGTGGTGAAATCCTGAAGTGAAAGTGCTTTCTGTTTTTAAACTCCTAATTGCATTTCATGAAAAAATACGAAAAAAGAAAAAAAAATGGGAAAAATTCTCATGAAAAAATATGAAAAAAGAAAATTATTTGTTATAATATATACCGTATTTACTTGAATAAAAGCCCCTTAATTGTGTATAGCAGAAATAATTGCCCCCGACGTTCAACATAGTTTATTAGAGGTATCGGCTTTTATTAGAGTAAATACGGTAAGTATAATATTATCGACACCCAATACAAATTCACAAGGGGCTTTGCTTTCACTGCTTCTACCTACTTTTATTAGTAACAATAATATTTAATTTGATGGTAGCATTTATTTTACACCATTAGAAAATCTCAAGGCTAGAATATCGTAGAAACATTTATAGTAGCTACTACTAGCTAGGTATTTTTAAGCTCATCTTTTCCAACACTGTATTCTTCCTTCACCATCATGAACTTCATGTTTTCTCTCTATCTAATTCTCCCATTTAATGGAGCAGACATTAATTTAATGGTTCATTATGGAGAAATCCCACTAAAAATTTCATTAGATGTAGGTACTATGTAAAAAGATAAAACTTAAAATTACGTACCTATATACAGAATGTGTGACACGACTTTGTTGATTCATCATTGATTCGTCGTATTTTCCTGTGGAAATTTGCTTGATTTTGCTAGACAAACTTGTTCCTAAGTCCTTAATCGACAATATTGAAATCAAATGATATAGTAATGCCATAAGTTCTTGTTACACGGGGCAATCATTTACTAATGATCACTGCCATAAACAAAATATAGTAGCCTTGATAGACTCAATTTAGATTTAGCTTTAGCAATGTGGTTAGGAGGGTTACCAACAAATACATTATGTATATAGAAATTTGTGGATATGAAACTCTGTATATAAATAACTCTATAAATAGAAATCATGAAATACTAATATTCGATGCAAATATTTTAATACTTGGTACACTCGTACACTTGGTAGGTATAAAATATGTTTAATGTAAATACACATATACAGTGCATGGAAAGTTTGGTTAACTGATAACTGCATTAATCTTTTGATATCCAGCCAAAATCAAAACTCAATATGACTTTTGGTGCCACCACTGCAGAATAATAGCATATAGATGATAATATGAATTTATCATATCACAATAAAAAATTTCCGTATGAATTTTCCAGTATATATGGGGTTATGTGGAGAATAATTCAAGTTATAATCTCTAATCACATTATCAGAACTGAATTAAACTGGTATGGTTTTTGTTTTATACTGCAAACGAAATAACTGTAATTTCATAGAGCTATGAGTGATAATAATTGCATTTTCCATCTGTGATGCTTCCGGATTTTATAGGAAATTGATCACAGTACACAGATAAAAGCAGTGGGTGATGACAATCTCCGTTGTAAGCGTCATATTTCCGATTCAGGATGTAAGGAAGATAGTTTGAGGTCTTAGGTTTAATAGAGAACGATTTTGTACAAACTGACAAAATTTCCGCTCCAGACAGGGTTGGTATATTTCAAGAATCGTTTAGTCCACGAAATGTGAACTAATGTGGAAAAACATTGAGATATGTATTACGGAAGAATGCGTCAAAATGTAAACTATTCAATTAATGTAATAAAAATAATAATAAACATTTCATACATCATAGGTATGAAACGTTATGTTCATCAAAACACGCAATGTTTAACTTGATCACTCGAGTACAGAATGATCTTAGTTCTACTTTATACAATGTTGTAATTTTTAACCAACTTTATTGACTTTGACTTTACATTAGTTAGTGTTATAGGTAAGTATTAGGGTTAGGTATCTGTATTCGGAAGGAACTAAGAAACTACGCGTAACCGTAGTTCTTTAGTTCCAAATTTTCAACCCTGAACACACTATGCACTAGATACTACACAAGCTATAACGATGCACTACTAAGTAAACCTTTAGCATACAAAATACTGAACATTCAGCATTACTGAAATACAGATATGCATGTAAAATACCTTTCCACAATGAAACACGTGTGTATGATGTGTATTATGCAATGTACCTATATGTATGAACCACTACTTTACAAAGTCAAAGCAATGGGTAAATCTGGAAATCTACTTTGTAGTTTTATAAGGAACTTGACGCTTATAAAGTACAAATTGCCGTTTGCATATAATATCGTCAATAGTATGAAATATTAAACCAAGAGAATTTAATAGGAAATGAAGATTTCGACACAAAATCTCATTTTGGGGTAAAGCAAAAGAGAGTGGAGCAAAAGCATACATATTTATCGTTAGTAAGTAGCAATGACAAGCTTAGATCTACTTTTACAGATATAAAGATGCAAAACACCAGCCAGGAAGCAATCTCAATACGAATCCAGAATGCAAAACGTAGTAGATACTGATATAAAATACATGTTGAGACTCAGACTACCCTAGTGTGACATTTTTAGTGTCAAAAATCAATGCATCCCATTTTATTTCACGGCGAAAAATACAAAATGCCTTTTGTTCACGAATTGTGGTGTTTTTTAAATTCTAATTCGACAAAATGAATTGTTTTTGTAATGAATCATTATAAATTATAATTTAAAGTCGCATTTTAAGAGGCATTTCGATAGCTTCAGAATGGAAAAGTATATTTTTATGCCAATTATGTCACAATAGCTGTGTGTCACTTTAAAAGTTTACATTTCCTTAAGCCATTTTGTTCGTAAAACTTTTAGCTAAGAAACTAAATGCTTTGAAATTTCTTCTTTGCATTATGATACATTTTTGCTCGAATGCTACTGTGCACCCAGCGAAAAGTTTTTGAAACTTTTTGCGTTGTATATGGGGACCCGGCTCACGATTTCCTTAAGTACCTAATAATATAATTTAATTAATTTCTCAGGAAAGTAATCGTGCAAAGTTGAACAAAAGTTTCGTTAATAAATGATGCGATAAATTGGAGCGTCTTGATTTATTAAATGTTCCTGTTATCTTGAAGGAGTCTAGCAATACAGGAAGGTAAAACTCTACTCAAAGCGGAAAAGCATCCTGTGCCATATAATATTTATATTATTTTTCCCAGCAGTTGGGAAAATATTAGACGACAACAACAAGAAAAGCGATTCTATGCAAGAGAAGGACTAATAGGACTAGAAGTACTGCTCATGCATAATTCATGTGCATGTATATTGCAGATTAAACAAAAATCTTTATTTTTCGCCAGTTTTATTTGCACATTTGTGGACCGGAGATGACACAATACTAAAACAAAACTACGACGAGCAAAAAAAACGCAAAAAGAGATTGGATTTTTCTGTGTCTCTCGACTCGAGTGTTGAGTGAATTGTAATTTTGTCATAATCTTATAATAATTCGTTTCAGCTTCATAAAATAATTATTTTCTAATGATAATGTCACACACACACTTGTTTGTCTGTTGCTAAATGGAGATGGAAGGTCTCATGCCTTGCATTGTGTCCTTATTGAAACTTATTCCCAAACGTTTTGCAAGCTTTTATATTAAAATGTTAATCGTGTTACATGGGACTAGCATAATAATTATGACACACTCAAATTTCTTTCATAGATATTACCAACCTGACTACTTGGCATACACAATTTAGTTTTAGTCACATAGAATTCATAATAAATAGGTTTGGCACACATGCTGCGGTTTATTAATTTGCATGACACAAGTTGAACCACAGAAATACTTTATATGTGTAGGTAGGTATCTATCTGTATTATCTGTAATCCTCAACGCATTTAATTTCAACTTCAATTGTATTTTAATGATAGCTGTTACCAAAATTGCTAGGGCATTTTACACTTGTATTAAGTACAAATAGATATAAGATTCTCTCATATTCATTATTGCGTTGCAAGCAATAATTTACCGCAGTCTAAATTCAGGGAACTAAAATTGGGTTTAATTTCCTACTTCCCATACATGCATACAAATATTCCCTCTGTATATATAAGGTAATTTTAAACATTATTGTAAAGGACCTGTATTAAAAGTAGTTTTCTCCAATAATATTAGGTACTTTAACAAATATAATGAATGCTCATTATTAAGTATTACATAGAATTGAATTCATGAGATGATTTTCACAGTAGATTAACTATTATAAAATGATGATAATTTCATATGGAGATTTAATTCAGTGCTTAGTGAAAGATTTCAACTAATTAATTGTAAGTTCTTTGCACTTATACATTAATTATCGAATTTAAAATTTTAATTGCACTAAGTACCTATATTCTATTATGCGCCCTAACGAAACCCTAACACAAGTACACAATATTGTTTACAAACTTTTCCACAACAGCTTCATGATTTACATGTTTTAAACCAACAAACAACCAGGCGCGTACCCAGGAGGGATCTTGTACGTGAACCCCCAAGAATGTTCAAAAATTAGATTATTTTGCCATAAAAGTTCAAAAAATTTCACGCTAGGCGCGATTTTGATGTATTTTTAAGTTGGTTTCAGCATAATTAATATTCGCTATTATGGACTAAATTGTACATTATATTCAAATTTTGCTCTCCCAAAATTTAATTTCTGTGTACAACCTTGTTGTGCACCCCCAGCTTATGATCCTGGGTACGAGCCTGCAAACAACTAACAATAAATGACATTATTATTTGCTTTGATCACAAATTCGATCTCTTCCGTCATTAGGTTCTCGTTTGCAAACTGAATAAACTGGCTACAATAATTATAAATTACAATAGTACTTAACGTGTCAATAAAACATGAGCTTGAAAGATTGAATGGGAAATGATTTGAAAGACGTAAGTGAAAAGAAAATTAGATTCAATTGCACGAAGCGATCTTCTCGGTAAAAACCTAATCATGTGCTAATAATAATATTATTAGGATTTCTTGGTCTTGACAGCACTATAGTAGATTTAGTCATATACATCCACATAGGATTGAACCCCATTAAATAGCTGTGTTCTGAAAGCACGTCTTTGTGCTTGGTGTGTAGCAGATATAATTTGATATTATAACGCAGTTAGTGCCGTCGACAAAGAAAACCGATTTTTCTTCTGGGAAAGAGCGAAGAGCTGTTTGTGACACTAAAAACTTTTTTCCGCATCACGAACACGTTGTAGGTTATACCATCAGACATACACCATCCTCTCCCTTGATTTTTTGCCATACTATATATACGTTGATATTGAGCTTGTTATTTCCATATAGTGTTCTGCGAATCTGAGAGACTCCTTCATTCAAGTGGAACATTTTACTTGGGTAATATTGACCTAGACGAAAGAAGAAAAAGAGAGAAGCAAACGAAAGGAGATTACATTACAGTAGGTGGATAATATTATATTACAACTACTAGAATCAAAGTAGGATGTAAAGGGTGTTCCTTAATTAACCTCTATAATATTTCCGCCCTTTCATGAACCCTGTCTCAAGAGAACTTCTTACATATATTTGATAAGATAAATCAGTGAAGAGTCTCAACTTGAGATCGAATTGAGAGTAGGAAATAATTTTAGCTGAAAAAGACTGAAAAACGACCGAATCACAGATCAAGGGGATTGAATACAAATTCAATTGTTAAGCTCATTGAAGTGGTTCAACAGGAAAAGGTACACTTTAAATTCTTGGAATCGAAAGTGTGTTTTTCACGGGAAACAAATAAACTGAGCTGGCTAGCAGTTGCAGTCGTCTATAGTACATAAAGATTATTTAAACTTTTTTTTACTAAAATAAAAAATTTGGTTAAAATTATACGTAGTTAAAAAACATTGAAATTTTGATATAATTAATTCTTGATCTTCGTTCAAAATGTTCTTGTAGTTCCACGTAGTTGTTGCCTGCGACGGCAACATTCCTAAAACATTACGTTTGCTGTTATGATTGTTTTACCTTTACCCCTAAACACGAAAGTAGGTAGTATTTTTTGTGAGTACTAAGAATAGATTTCAGAATCGTGTGCCAGCATATTTAAGAACACCCTGTAGATACACATAGTGATAGTAATAACAGTAATAAGTAATATTATGACGCACTTTATATTAGGTATAACATAGAATGGAAATAAAGCGTTTGCCATTAATTCCATGTCATGTTCTTGCTAAGATATAAAAAGATTAAAAACGCTATCACAAACTCAATTTTAATGTAAATTGAATACGTTAAAAGACTCGTTAAGCGAAGCTTATAACTTTCTTAGCCGATTCACAATTTCCATTCTAAAGACAACTTAAGACTTAAAGAGTACGACAGAACCATATTTCACTCGTTCGTCTGTGTAATCAGTGTATAAATAATCAAGCCTCACTTTGTGGTCTCTTCTTCTGATTTTATCATTTATATAATAGTAATATAGGTACTATAATTTCTTTATTTTAGGTACACCACCCTGGTAATAATTAATCATATACTATACACGGAAGAAGCAAACACAAACTAATATTTCTGTACGATACATCTTTGCGTAAACAATACAAACAAAGGCGGAAAATGCAAAGTTTTATGTCGCCCCGATGGTTAATTGTCGTCGCATTGGCATCTCACTGTCTCCTTCTTCAGACAAACGGATTTGGATTTAATCGTAAGTTTCTGCTACAACTGTTTTTGTAATGAATGAGCGGAGAGAGAAAGAAAGAGAACTTGTTGTAATTCAATCATGTAGCTTACCTTTATAATTAATCGGTCTGCTAACAATAAAACAAACTTTCCTTTTCTAAGTCTCAATCTCTCAATCTGATTTCAGACGAAGACAAAAGACATTGTCTATAACTTGACTTGATTCTTGAAAAAGATTACGAATCAAGCCTAAAACTGAAATACGTTAACATCCCATTTTGGTTTTAATTTTTTTAAGAAACAGAACTATAGTTGCAGCAGTACAACTTAATTATTAATGGTGAAATTATATACCTAGTATTAGGTTACTTGTTTTACACATTTAATTGAGAATGCCTTCACAATTTCTACATATGTGTAATAATTTAATTAAAAATAGCTAACAAGTAATGTCTAGGCTTTGCTAAGAGTATTTAACTGATTTGATTAAAATTATTATACTTTCCTTTGAATCTTGAAAAAAATATATTGCAAAATTAATTGATTGTATTGGGTGTATAGTTGACTTCGCTAATGGACCATTTACGACAGTAAATGGAAATTGCACTATGTTCCAAACTGTAAGCAATACCCCACAATTTCCATGTAAATTCTGCTTTTGTTTCCCGAATAACGTTTGGAGATGTCGAAGAATGATATTCTGCTCGAATACCAACACAACCAGTCGTACTACTACTACACAGGCTACAACTACTGTCCCAACCACTGTCTCTACACAACCCACACCCGCGGGATGAACATATCACATATCTCATCATTTCATTTTCATTTCATGAAAAATTTATTTTATTTCTATAGTTGTAACTTTTGACTTGTACTTCGTAAAACCTAAATTCTTACAGTAATAAAATGAGATTTTTATCACAATAAATATTACAATGAGCCTAACCAACCCTACGTCATGAAATAAAATAGCTTATTAAATATCACCATTATCAATCACCTACATGAGAAACAGACACAGATCTAAACGATTTTTTATTCAAATGTTCATTATTTGTCATACACGAGGTAGATTTTTTATTCATTTATTCTCGTCATACTCTCATATTGCTTCAATTATAATACGACAACTACTACGAAACATTGAATACAAAATATTTGTATTCAATATCAAGGTTATAATTTGTACGTACACATGTTTACAAACCTGTCCTCTGCGGTAGATCAACTCGAAAGGGCTGAGTATGAGTTTGACAATAAAGATTTGATTTGATTTGATTTGATTTGAAACCAACATAATTTATGATTCTATAACCACTCGCACTTGCTCGCACTCGGGCATCTGCGTCTGTTCAATAGAATACTTTAAGTAGTAAAGTTACTTTATAAATATGAATTGTCAGTCTGTCTGACAAAAACAAGAATTCATGACACAATTCAAAAGTTGAAAATGTGAAATGCAATAATTTAATCAGGGGAAGCTACTTTATTAAATGATTTGTCTGTCTGTCTATTTTGAAAAAATTAAAACGTCTCAAATTATCAAATATGTTGAGCTTTCAAACCTTTTGTTTAGTAACAGTCTATCAGGTAGTAGAGTAAATGCGGATAAAGTGTTAGATTGTCATATTCGGCACTACTGAGATATTCATTCAATCTATTGAATTTGAATTATATTCATAAATTATACATGTACTCAATGTTATTTGTAATTTAAATTGCATGTATTTCAAAACTACAAGTAATTTTCCAAACCCTGTCAAATACTAAACTATCGCACAAGAATGTTTACCTAATGCCTACCTGTACCTACATGAAAATGTAGATAGTGTAGCTTTATTAAAGGCAAATTTTAATTCATTTCATATTAAACATTAATTTAAACAAGGGATACTATTTACCTACATTGTACTTACTAAAGACGAAAGACCCAACTAGAGCCTAGTCAAGTTGGAAGAAAAAAAGAAGAGAAGCTGAACGGAAATCAGAAAGACATGGATGGAATGGGAAATAAAGGCAAATTTGCCGATGATGGTTCTTGGAGCAAATTTAGAAGAGTGGTGCCATATTCTCCTTTCTCGTCCAATAACAAACACTTTAAGCTTAAACTATGTACATACATATAAATACATATTATTACGAGACATCGCATAGAACTCTAAGGAAAAGGAGAGAAAATTCATCCCAAGTAAACAAAAGCCGTCGTGATGCAAGACAAAAAGGACCTTAAGACGTTGGGCTTCTCTTGTTCTAAAAGGTTTTAATGTAATATGACTACAAGGACTACTAGGCCACACGCAGTAGTATTGAAACACCACTATGATATAAATATTATGGTAAAACGCGTCTGAAATCCTTTCTTCTTGACGGTATAAAGGCAGTCAAGCGAAATGTGGAGCTCGTCGATGAGACTCTCTTTCTCTCCCCAAGTCTCTAGTCTTTTTAATGTGCAAAGTCTGACATCAAGTGTGTCATGTGTACAGCCTCCAGTTCCTTTTAGCTCTTGCCTTTTCTCACTTTACTCATTCCATGTTCTGTAATGCAGTCGTCCCCACAAAGCCTCGTCTTCTTTTATCATTCTTGGGCTTCATTTTTCTTTTTTCGTCGTGCTTGGTCACTCTACTTTTAAAAAAAAGAAATTGTACACTATGCCTTGAGGGAAATAAATAGCAAAATAAAATCAAACAAAATTGTTTAGAAAATTGAAGCAATGAATCTGTTGAAAATTCCTATTCTATATAGAAATGTTTATATTCAGTAGAATTTATTGGAAAGTATTTTCAATTCACATAAAAATCGATTTTAACAATTTTGGTGCAAGTAAAAACACTTGCTGTGGCTGGAATTCTGGTGGTTTACTTGGTTCAGTTTTTTCTGGAGTAAAAACTAGGGATTCGTGATTTTTTTAAAGTTAAAATTGGTTAAGGATTTTAAACAAATTGCACTAAAAATAGCTGTCTATGATATTGAGTGTAGTATTTACATAGCAAGACATTTTACTCGAAGAAGAGACGTAAATACATGAATGAACGAAAGAATAATGGTATGTGTTGTAGCATACAATGCCTAAAGCAGTAAAGAGACTAGGGTGAGGAAGCAATGTCGAAGTACACAAAAGTATCTTTTCATTTCATTGTGACTGTATTATAAAGAAAGTTAAGTAATGTCAAGTGAGTGGGAGTTGGTTGTGTTAGAATTGCGGTAGACGCTGATCCTGCTATATATGAAATTTCATCACTATCTCATCGTGTTAATCGTGTACATGCTTATATACTAGAGATAAACACGGTTCACAATCCGAAAACCGAACCCATACAGTTCAAAATTACACTGAAGTGAAAGCATTCGTTGACAGTTTTTACCGATGTGTTTAAATTTCTATTCACCTTGAGCACTACAATATCAATCCGTGTATCTAAAATACGTAACTGCTTAAAAAGATCCATCTTACAAATTCATTCAAAAATGGGGTTAAAAACTAAATAAATGCTCATTGGAATTTTAAAAATTTATAAACTATGTAGGTATGTACTTATTTAAAACTTGAGATGTAATTTAATGTAATGCCCGAAGATTAATTCAAGAGAGGACATTAACAGATGGGCTAATTAGCATAATGCTAATTAGATGAAAGCGCTAATTAGATATTTGTTGAAGGGTTGATTGAGTGGGCGAATGAACATATTAGTGGATGGGCTAATTAACATAGGTAGGTGTACCTGTGAACAGGTTAAACATTTCAAAAACATATTTTAATAAATCAGTTTAGATTATTTTTACTTAAAGAGACCCATTTTCATCTCTAATGAAACGCAATACACCGAAGAGTTGGCCACGTCTAGGTACGAAGGTTCATAGAACACGACACTATTCATTAAAGTCGCATTACTCAAGAAAAGCAACTACTCGTGCTATTATATTATGCAGTGATGTATTCAAAGATATTATACAGTCCCTAGTGACGGTTTTGTCGTTGTGTGTACCGCCGTCGCTTGAGCCGCCGACTGCTTTCCCTTTGCTTTAGATACCATGATGACGATTCCATTGTGACACTATTACTGTTTCAATTTTCACGTATATAGAACCTTTTAACATTCATTCACATTCACATTATTCACATAAATACATCTCTCTTGTATCTTCACACACAGTACATATATAAGTACCTACCTACAGTATGCATTATATATGGCTATGGTTGCCAAAGACCTTTTCATTACATCACTTTCCCTTTATTATATTCCGTCTCTCTCATTTAAATAGTCAACATTGCAACACTTTCTGTCTCTGAGTCGTTGCTTTGCTGAGTGTAGTGTAACTCTTGTAGTATTAGTATTTGTACTAGCACTGCTTGTCACCGTACATATTACAACGAAGAATAT
>JAQFYB010002532.1:0-23997 GCA_034694085.1 Pogonognathellus longicornis
TTTACTTTCATTGATTCAAATGCATATACCCCCTGCATTTTATATAGCAATACTCTACTTTTTCTTAACACTTGTAGCGTACCGACTTAAAAATGTCCTAAGCTTATGTAAGCTATAAACATAAAATGAACATACTATACAAGTACCTAGGTAAACTAAGTATACCTATGTAGCTATACATATTATGCATATCTATAAATGTATGTCTTGTGTATCATTCACACCAAACACGCGCAAAAATATATGGAAAATGGCTATACACAGTCCGCTTCATGTTTTGAACTCATATTGGGCAAAAAATAAGTAAAAACTAAACTTTACAACCTCATTATATTCTAAAACATACTGAGAATATGATATACTGTATACGTGTATGTGGTGTGTTTGAGTTTACATGTATGTAACTAAAAAATTCCAAGATTATGTATGTACGCTGTATACCTATGTATGTACCTACAATATACCTAAGTCCTTTCTGTATAGATAAGCCTATCTATATGTATACAGAATTACAATTATAACGAGATAGTAAGTGGTGCTACATTTTCTTGCATGGCAAAAACAAATGTCTCTGTAGCTGTGGAGTGCTTGTTAGTTGGCAACAAACCGTGTGCGTCTCGTGTTGAAGACTCGAGTCACTCAAGCCAGGCAAAACCAGCCCTGAGAATACCTACTGACTAATAACATGTGAGCATTGTTATATCTTTAGTTTTTGTAGCACTCTGCTGCTATGTGTGTATGTAGATATGCAGTACTAATGTTGTAAAGTGACTCTGTGCTTGCTCTCCTCAGTGTTCTTGTCCCCCAGTTAGAAAAGACTCCCGTGAGAATTACGCTGTCAGCCAGTCAATCCATATGCACTCTACTCGTCAGGTTTCATAAATTCACCGACATTATATCTTGTATACGTGCATTTACACTTTAGTTATATATTATAGATGTATGTGTGTATACGTACGTAACATAGGTAGGCACTTACAGTCCATCTTAATAATACATTTGCTCTTAATACACGTAATCGTAGTTTCCCTGTAATTCTGTAGGAAATATTGTATATTTTCCATGTAGAGAAGCTGGTGGAGTAAGTAGTAGGTACCTACTGTGTGTAATGTGTAATACCTTGATGGACTTGGCATTGCCATTATTACCACATCCCATCACCATTATCATGTGCAGCCGTCCCTTCAGTGCATTATACATGCACGTACTACTTACTCTATAGTAACAGTGGAAGCATGGGGTTGCTTTTCTTTCCATACAAATAAGTACATACATTTTGTATGTATGGTAAAAAGGAGCTGGTATAATCTACCAGTTAACGCTGTTAAAACTCACTCAGACCGACTTTAGTTTAGGGTTTGTGGGTAGAGTAGACTTGGACGTGAAGGTATAGGTTGTATACATATACAGAGCGTATACGAAATAAACACTCAGTCACTCATGTACACTAAACCAGAACCAGAGTAATATACGAGTACCTACAGAAAGGAACTGCTAGGTACAGAGTTTTCTACATCACATCATTTCATCCCCATTGAATACATCTGGCCTTCCTTCCCTTCTTGTTGCACACACAGGGATAATATTTACATCAGTATATAGAAAAGAGAGCCACAACACAACTATCATTCACAGTTCACTTGGGGCTGCCTTCGAAGAAGGACTTAAAGTTCACTCTCTCCAGAGGACTTTTTCGTATACACCAATACATAAGTACGTACACAAAGAATCTGTACCTACAGATTACAATTTCATTCATTCCACGAACAACGCGTCTCACGTTCATTCATTCATACAAAAGTTGGGTCCTTTAATTTTCATACATTGTGTCGCATACATACACAAAGGACAGTATAGTGCTAAGCGTCCCTTTAAAATAAAATACTACTACATACAGTGAAAAGTTTTAAACAATTCTCCATTAAAGAGATTCATTGTGTGACTTTTGTTGGGAAAAGTGGAAAACTTTTAAAAGGAAATTTTCGAAATATTTTCTTGGAAAAATGGGTGTTTTAGTGACGGGAGCATGGCCTATGAGCCAAAGTATTCCTAGTGGATCCGGAGGAAGTAACTCTTCTGGAAATTCTTCAAATTGTGTAGTTCTTCGTAATACTCCGACAACCACTTACCAGTATGACAATTATTCATCTCCCGCATCCGCCAGTCCACACCGACAAGTTATGGAGCGTCCTATGTCAGTGCCCGGGTCTTTTGGATTGCTTGGAGGAGAATTGTCTCCAGTTATGTCTTTACCTGTATGCTACTGCGATCCGATGCTTCACCAAGACCCTAATTGTCATTGTATGACCACACCAACGCTGAAGCCAAGCTACAGACGCATCTGCCAAACAACATCACTAGAAAATGACTCGAGACAACCCACATGCGTCTCTTGGCTTAAAAGGGCTAATGTCATCAAAAAGATCCAAAGAAAAATGAGAATCGGTGAGTAAAATTCTTGCATTATTTTTCTTATTCATACGTTTCACCTTTTAGCAGCACAGACGGAAAAGCTCATCTTTTATGGAAAATATATTTTATCTACAGCAAAACTGTAGCAAGTGTTTATGAACACACGCATTTATTACAATTTCGTGTTTAGGAAGAAGGAACGGTATTCTGTTTATTTATTTAAAATGTTTTTCCAACTTAAGCGTGTATTTCTACACTTCTACCCCCTTACTGTACATATATACTTACATACAATATGGACTTTGCCTTTAACATTTAGGTGAGTCTTGGTCTGCGTCTTTAGTTTCCTGTTGTTGTTCAGTTTTCTAGATTACCTGCTTGTCTTATTACGTTCATCTCTAGGGATGTAACACGCAGATTGCAATCTCTCTGACTTGCCACGTTGTATATTACACTAGCACATTAGAGATAAAGCAAGCATCTTCACTCAGTACTGAGTTAAAGTAATCATCTCATTCATAAATTCATAAGATATTCATGAAAAATACACGATATGTTTCCGTAATAGAATTTGACAATCTCTTTAATCTAAATACGTAGGATTGCGCATGAAATCTTTATGAGTTGATAAAGTAACTGTATAAGGTCATGTTCAAGTTACGACGTAAGTAATCATTAACATATAACATTGCTGTAGCTGCATAATGCTGTAAGGGATGAAAATCTTAGTAGAGAGATAGCCGTTGAACTTCTTTATTGTGAGTCGAGACTCTCCTTCTATACTTTTCACCCGCCAAATTGCATCTACAGCCATGATTGTATGGAACGGAAATTGGTTTACAGCAGGAAAGCTCAGAAATGTTTACAAAGATAGATATTTTCTTATACAAACACGATGAAGTGCATCTTATTGATTTTTCTATACACACAGAGCTGATTATAAATTCTTCGCACACATTTTGTTGTCTATTTGTATATTTGATTTGCTTGAGGGTTGATTTTCTATAGTTGATTTTCGAAAGTGTACAAACAACAAAGTTTTAGGGGTGTAATAATAGAATTTGAGGCAGGGTAGATATATGAGCCATGACTTGATTTTGTGGTTATAGCGTGATGAATTACATTGAATTAAGATGGATAGGATGTGGAAAAATAATGGTGCAACATATTTACAAGAGGTCGTCGTATTTCTCGTTGCAATGTAGCTCTGAAAGAATACTAAAGTCAGATTGAAGTAAAACTTGAGCTTAGCTGGCCAAGTATAACATGCCCTGATGCATTACGTATTAAGTTCCACTATTATAAGTGCAACAAAGCTCAAGAGAATTTTTCTACCTTGGTTACTTCTCTACCCGTTCATTTCTCAACTTTCGTTGTTCTTCTCTCTGACCAACCACTGCACCATTACAGGTAAAACCAAGCCTTGCACTGTGTACAAACCAAGACCAGCTTTTTGTGGAAGTGTGAGTGGTTTGCTTTGGTTTGGTTTTATAAGTTCTCCCGTATCCGGTATGCAGCAACTGTAAAAAATCCAAGAAACTTTTTATACTCTGAGGATAGGCACTCGCTCAGTTTATTTCTCTCTCTCAGCATTACACTCTAAAGGCTAAAGGTGGTACCTACAACAAGTTGCAAGGAATATTGATAATATGTAGTAGAAACCAAAGAGTTAGTTCTAGTGCTCCTAAACCATGAAATGTATAATATACCAGGTTTATTCGGTATATATACCAATAATAGGAAAAAATTCCTTACACGTATACTTAGGTATTAGACAATGCTAGGGATATTAAGGAAATACTCTTAATGATTGTAACTATTAGTATTTACTAGAATAAGTTCTAAAAATTAGTTACACACAGCTAGTACCTATAGGTTTATATAAGGTGTAGGTGGCAATTGGTGTATATTGTGCACATAAATATAATACTAAGAACAGGAATGTAATGTAGACTTGCATTTTCTTGTCTGCTGGTGTTGGTTGATGAAAAAGATGAGCTTTTCTTTTACAACAACAAGAATGTAGTCATCCGTTCAATGCTCGTGGCCGTGCACTGTGGCATGGCATCGTTCACTCGTCTACAGACCTTTTCCTGTTGTTCTTGTATTTGTATCATTCTTTACAACTGGCTCCTGCTGCTTACAAACGATTACAAAATTACAAATACATATATTACAAACATCCATTCGAAAAAACACGACATAAACAGACTTTTCTGTACTGTCGATTGCAAAGGAAATAAAAGGAAAATAGCAATTTTTAAGAGTATCCTATGTGCCTATGTGTACAGTGAACTTTATACAGGATCTTTTACGTCAAGACAATTTTTACATGCATATTACATAACATTTGCTTTTAAACACATGCAATAAAATACATACTATTTTACTACGCTTTTGGTACGATATTAAAAATGAAAACAGTTCAAAAAGTAGTAGTGCGGTGGTAGCAAATTAAAGTACAAAGTGAATAGGACTCGAAGAAAAAACTAGCGTCTGTCTGTCTATCTTTTCTCATTATCTTGTCTTGCTTTACTCAACTATAATTTTCCCCTATGAAGACTTCCTCTAGGATTTTGGCACCGGAAAGGAAATAACTGAAGGCATGACGTACTACATCTAGATAGGTACAATACTGTATCCAATTCTTTCCACAGTTATAATTATAACAAATATTCTAGCATTTTCCCTGTATGTAGAATCGAAGAAAAATGTGTAGCTCTATACACAAAGAATATAAAAATATAACTAGGTACTATAGGTATGTATGGAATATTCATATACATAGCAGAACTGTGCACTCAATTTGTTTAAAATATGAACTTTACATACACTGCAACTATTTACTTAGTACATGAGGCAGGCAGCAAACTGACTTGTGGAGTGTGAACAGTGTGAAGACGTACGTCAAGGAATCTTCCATCTTGTCTGTCTATATTGCTCATCTCTACTGCGGAAATTGGTTTTAGAGAATCATACAGTAAAATTCATACATACAGTATTTTCATCTGTGTGTATGTATTTTCATGTATGTACAGTCTGTATGTACAGTCTTCATTAGGTACACACTGTAGACATGGGTATAGGGGAAAGAGAAAGAAATACAAGTTGAGATGTATAGTCAGTCAGACGTAAAGCAAAGGGTTCGTTTCCTTCCTTTGAATTTTCTTTTGGTAAAATCAACCCGAAGTCTTGTAGCACTGTGGTGCTATTTTAAGCCATGCAAGGCAACAGACATGCAACATTGACATCCGTAAGGAAACCCGTTTATATAAACAATTGTAGTGTCTCGTACAAAACATATACTAGCATTTTCGTAGGTATTGTGGATTGTGACGGGCAAAAAGTGGGATATGGATGTAAAATGTCGGTGTGATATGGTGATGGCGCAATTGAATAGCCGGCTGCCGCTGCATGAAGCACGACCAGTAGAAAATTTCAGTGTAAATTCCCCCTCTTTGCTCTTTCTTCGTGTAATATTTACGTATTGCATGGACGGATCAATGCATTTAGCCTATAGGGAGCCTATAATAGTAAAACTGTCTTAGTTGTTTATTATTCGCCCTTAACATCCCGAATAACATACCTACTACATGTATTTGGTCTAGTACTGGCATCCTCCACTTCGTCATCATGACCTGGCTTAGTTAACTAGTAGAAATAATATTAGTGGTATAGGTATAGCTGCACAA
This sequence comes from Pogonognathellus longicornis, assembly GCA_034694085.1. NCBI lineage: Eukaryota > Metazoa > Arthropoda > Collembola > Entomobryomorpha > Tomoceridae > Pogonognathellus > Pogonognathellus longicornis. The sequence continues at coordinate 6,105 of JAQFYB010002532.1, forward strand.
GAGGCTAAAGATTAATAATATGTGTATCCCGCATGTTGCTCTTCCTTCGAAGAGAAAGGCAAAGGCAAGTTTCTGTAGAACATTTTAGCAAGAGAACAGAAAACAGGAACAGAGTGCAAGGCAAAAGGATGAGGGTTGCACCCTTAAAATACATCGGTTGCTTTTCTATTTATTTGCTCTATGGACTCTCCTCCAATGTTGTAATACTTAAGGGTATAACCGAAAACTTAAAACTGTCAAGTGAAGCAACAGCTTACACTCATTATTATTGCAGCGTTTATTCGTTATAAGGATTTCATATATTGGTTTATTATGGGCACAGAATATTATAACACACTCTCCTAAAGCTATGGCCTACCCTACACATGTTTAAATCACATTTGCGTTGTATCTCTGCATGTATGTGTATGGATGAGTTTTAGATGAAGCCAGCTGCTCTTTACTCTCTTGTCCATCTGCTCTTTTTCTGACTAGTCTCTAGTTGATCGAATCGATCTGCACATTTCCATTCTACTGCCTTTACTATAAAGGCAAAGTATCCTATGTACAGCCAGTAAAAATTTATATTCATGCATGTAAGGTTTTATGTACAAGTATACGATCCTCATAGGCAGTGGCAATAATCCTCTTATAATGAATTCATATGCACAACTGGCCAAAATAAAAAGAACTTCATTTGACTCTCTTCTAATTCACTTGTGTGAGTACAACTTTGTGCTTTCAAAAGTTTTCGTGAAAAATGACGAGGATGACATATGGCAAACTTTACTAGGAAAATGCCTATAGCTTTTCATTTCACATTATTATTCACGATTTGGCCTTAACTGCAGACTGCAGATGTCTTCCTCTTACAATACATGTACATGAAGCATTTAAGTGTATATAGGAAAGTAGGTATACGATACGCAATGGTAGAATTACTTTATTTTCACGTTAAGAAAGTCTTACGAGGTATATACACGTTGATCGTGTAGTAATTTCATTCGTACTACATCATTTTAATCGTATGAGAAGCCAAACGCACATGGTGCCTTTCTTCATCATGTAAAATAGAAAAAGAATTAATTGATTGTTCATGGAAATAAAAAGAACAAAACTACTGTTTACTTTATAATAGACAGGTACTGGCACTTGTACTCATGGTATTCTACCTGTTGTTCTACGAGAATGCATGGACAGATTATTATTATTGTGTTTTTGCACGCATAAACACAGTGAGCGGAACCTCGGAGCGACTTGCTTCATTTTATTATGCATTGTAAGAGCTGGAGACTTTAACAATGTTGCTGCCAATGAAAATTCGAGTTTTGTTTTCTACTACGTAGTCATTTTTATGCAACAAAACTCGTAGTGACATGTGCTCTGTCTGTATTTTTAAATACATTTCATTGGGAGTGTGTACACAGATGAAATTAAGTCGAGGTCGCTTAAGGATGCTGTGTTTTAATGTGTTCCACCTGTGCCTTCTTTTCGCGCTTTAATAAAGATGTTGTATTGTTCTTCATAGCATATTTTTCCGATTTGCATTTTTATTTATCTGTATAAGAACTCGGAGATCGTGTTATGATCATCTTAGATCCTTTAACATTGAGTATAATTACATTGTATTTATACACACAAGCGCTTTTTGCTTCATAATTATTTATAAATGTGTTTTTGTATTTGCAGGGACTGGAGGAGGAATTTCGCCAAATAATATGCCGCCACTTTTATTCCACAGCGTTCATGGAGACAACATTAGACTTAGTAATGATAGAACTGTAGCCAAGCGAATGAACAGTTTCTGTAAAGGCATTGCCTTCTCAGATCGACCTGTCAAAGTCAAAGAAAAGGTAAGAGAACCAGAAAATTATTACATGCCTACTGTTGAAAATAACATAGCTAGAGCTACATTGTTATATATTTACGTACATAACAAACACACAGGGAAAACAATTGAAACGAAATCAAGAGAAATTGTATAATAATGCGAATTCCTTGTGGCCCCGAGCATAGTAATATTAATAATGCGAATTGCGAATACTATCAAGCAAAGCAAACGTTAACAATAAATAACTTATACCTACCTAGTAATAGTAATATGCAAATTCTGTCATGAGTGTGTGTCTGTCTGGAAATGTCCATCCTCGACTCACTTAAGTGTGACGTGAAAAAAATGTAAAAAATAATACAAACTTCTGTAGGTTCCTACATAATATGCCTATTTCATTGTATTGTAATATCACATTATCTTTGTGAACATCCAAAATAGCTTGTTGCAGTAAATGTTTGCATTTTTGTATAAATATATACAAAAACTGAAGTTAGTAACGAGCACACAATGAAAAGGTGCAATTTTGTGAAAAGACATCATTAGTGGAACACGTTCGCGTTTACTAGACAAGGGTTTGTCAGATTGTTTGTTTGTTCACGAATGAAACTCTGGCTGATGAAATGGTCATGAAATGGACATATGCTTCATTTTTCGTCGTCTTTTTAGCTGTTAAATATTTTCTTCGGGCGATTATGATATTTTCTTTAGGTTTCCATGAAAGACTGTGCAAGTTTCCATTTACAAGCTTTATTATATGTCAGAAAAACTGTGCTGTTGGTTAGAGTGAAGATGTTTGTGTCTGAGCATTGCGTTGCAACAGTGTGCAGTAAAATGCAGTGTTCTGGTCACGGCCATGGGCACGGATACAATAAATTGTCAGTATTCTCCCACCAAATTGTGAAACGGTCGAAGTCGTGGGAAGTCTTTTGAACATTATAAGATACCTACGCAATATTTTATTTTTATTTTATATCTTTGGTATGTGTACCTAGTGTACCAACTACCTTGTACTACAATAATACCATTATTTTGATGCTTTTAGCAGAGACTTGTCTATAGAAAAGAACCAGAGCAACTTATATTCATAGTAAGAATAAGAATAAACATCTTCCTTGAAAGCTAAAACACTCAACGCTCATTTTCACGGTTTGAGTGGAAAAATACATCTCTGTCTTCCTTTTCTTGTAAAGAAATTCATAGATTTATGTGTCAAGATGAAAATTACTGCAGTTTACACGCTTTTGATATTTTCTCACTTTGTTTTACAGAAAGGAAAGAAGTCTTGGCTTTTATTTCGAGTTATAAGTGGAGAATGCAAGATAATTAAAGGCTTTGCTTGATATTTGATTGTTTTGTATTATGTTCTTGGGAGTTGGATGGGATGACGAAAGGAATTTGCTGTTGGTGGAAATGGACTTTCGTCCTTTGATGATAATTTGATGATGAGAGATTCTTTCTTTTCATCATTGCATGCACGGTTGCTTGCATGCAGCCATGCTTGCCTGACTTTTCCTCACTTTTCTTAATAAATGTACAAGCATTAAGCTCATTGAGTTAGTTATAAAATGTATGAAATTCATTATCATTATTTATCATCACAATCTTCGCTGCAATATCCAAGCCACTCCGCCACTATTTCCATTGCATGATAACGACAAGACATTCTTCTGTGGAGTTTTTTCACATTTGATTCTTCCTGTCCTGCCTGCCGGCGAGTTTTGCATTGCCTCAAATGAACATTTAAGGAAAAATGCGTTTTTACGTGATTTTGACTTGTGTTTGTTGTAATTGCAATTCTGTTGTGCTTACTTAGCGAAGCAAGGTACTTGTCATTTTCTGATTTATGTAAGGATACCTGAATAACAAACACAATCGTGTTTAATGGAAAAATGCGAGTTAATAAGAAATAACGCAAGGTTGTAAATGCAACATTCCTTGATTTCGTTTCAAAGTTAGTTGCTCTCAAACAAAGAATTTCCACAGAATTAGACCAAACAGCAGTTTAAACTGTTGTAGTTTACTTAACTAGTGAGAGTGGATGTTTCCCTCCTGTTGTGTGTGTTTTGTTGTTTGTGTCGCTGTTGATGAATGTTAATGGCAATTGAAATTAAATGTCGCTCTTTGTTTTCTTTCCTCAATAGATCCTCATTAGAATTGCCGAAGTCTCCAACAATTGGCAAGGAGCTGTGCGTTTTGGATTTACAAATAAAGATCCTAACCTCTTTCGTGGTGGACTCCCTAAGAATGCCTGCCCTGGTAAGAATTCATGACACCTTTCTCATCCTAATTAATTAACATGTTGTTAGTTTTAGTTTGTACTGAAATGACACCTTCCTTTGTCCAAAATATTATTTTACAATTTTTTCATTTAAATCTAACACAGGTAAATCCATCGTGTTAATCGTATTTAAAATTCTCATGAAAAATCAAACCTTTGTTGCCTAAACTCAGGATATATGCATGCATATATTCCGCATTCCTTTCGAGACAGTAATAATAGGAATAAATGTCTGCAAAATCCAATTCATGTCAAGATTAATGGAATTTACAGTTTTTTACGCAGTAACATATTTTAATGCATTCCCATTACGTAATCTTAATTTAAATAACAGTAGCCTTTTTATCTGATTGCATTTTTCAACGACGACATACGAAGTGAGTGGGAAATGCAATAAAAATGTACAACGAAGGAAAACTATGTCATATACAAACAACAAACTTAACAATAATTTAATGTGTAAATACATTCATGTGTCTATGTGTTGAATTTATCTCATCACATTGTTTTTTGTTTCCGTCGACAGACTTGTCACAGAAACAAGGTTTCTGGGCGAAGGGACTCCCCGACGTGTATGCCAAAAAAGGAACAATTCTTTCCTACTATGTCAACAAAGCTGGGGACATCCAATTTGGAATCAACGGTCAAGAACAAGAAAAGTTTATCTCAGGGGTTGATACACGACGACCTTTATGGGCTCTTCTTGACGTCTATGGAAATACGATTTCAATTGAATTAGTCGGTGAGTAAGACGCATCCGCTTTGTGATGCCTTTTAAAGTCCTTACGACAAAACTACCAACAAACTCACATTACATTTGCATTTACAAACAATACACAACACTGATGAATATATCTTGAACAACCTACCTCTCTACTTTAGCAGTAGAACAAGATTATGCACATACAACATTTCTCGTTCTTGTTTTACTTACTTGTTAGGCACTATCTATATCTGCATCCCTTTCTCTCTATGTAGAGTACACTCGGTAGCAATAGTCTTCGTGATGTTGTTCTTTTGTTAAAAGTATGTAAAATAATAATAAATAATGGAGTCTTAACACAATCGACATCCACAACTCCTCACTATGCACTCGTGGCTGGTTTGGTTGGGATAGAATTTTCCCAGACATTTGTCGTAATTGCAATCAGTTACCAAGAATAACAATATTCTGTTGTATAAATTTACTTGTAGGTACATTGTAGAAGGGTGAGGGTATCTATGCTCCTATGATATGCTAACTAGAAAACTTTTATAAGATTTTGTTACAATTAGCAATTAAGACTACATGTACTAAGGTTGAAGCTAAAGCTAAGTATAAATTATTCTCAGATAGTGTAGACACTGTTGTAAGCAATGTGATGGAGTAATGTAGTCGTAATAATATAAGGCAATAATTGAATGTAGGGTAATTCACTTTACATGCTAGAAATTCTAAATACTTGGCTAAAGTTGACTTGTTGGCTCAGTGACTTGTTTCTTGAGATAACCCTACGGCTGTAGACTTGTTCTTTAGTCTGCAGTTCCATGTTCCTCTCGACACAAGGAAATTATATCTGATTTTACATCAGCAACACATAAAAGACAGACTTGTGTTGTTTTATAGCGAAGAAACTTTTATGGTGCGAATTTTCCTTAATTCAATAATAACACTGTGGTATTTCCAAGTATTTTATATTATACATTATAGGGACACTCCTTTTGTATATTATTTGTGTACATCAGAGAACATGGCATGCACATAAAGACATATACATATAGACACTACACACATATATAGTATGCAATGTAAAGTTGCACATGCATATGAAACATTTTTATTGTTAAAGTCAAGTTCATATTTTAATAGACATTCTTTCGTTTGATTACACCAGATCCGCGTGCTCAGCTGAATAATTCCAAGAAGAATGTCAGCAGCAGCGACTGTTCGGCATATTCAGGGGAGGAGATGGAAATGACCCTTATGTCGTCCATGAGCGCAATGAATTTGCGTTCATGTCCTGAACGATCGTCACAACGTTACTATTCCGCTGCACAACTAAGAAGTATTCACGAATCGTTGGCTTTAAGAAATATCAAAGGAAGTGCTACTTGCAGCGTTAGAAGTACAAATTATGAGTATGAATCTATTGCAAGTATTTTCCCTACTTCAGAAAGTGCAATGTTCAGACACTCCAAAAGCCAAACTCATCTTGCATCGAAAACTCAAGGTATTTTTTCAACATTATTTTCAAAAATTCAAAGATAATTTTAAAACATCTATATAGCTATTTGTTAAGCAAAGGATTTTTCTGGAAAAAGATTATCACATTGTTTTTTTTTAATTTGTAGTAATTGGACAAAGAAGTTTAGCAGAAGTTGGAAGATCTAATGCTAGTAAAAGTACTACAAACATGTCGACTGTTTATCAGACACCTCCTGCACATCGACCAAACCAAAAATCTCAGCAACAATTACAACAACAACAACAACAGTATCAACCAAAGCCATTACCACCTTTGCCTTTACCACCGAAAAATTTGACTTATTCTTGTTTACCAAATTCTGCTCGGGAGGCTGTCGTTCGTAGCACAACAAACTATTCAAGTCCTCTTCATGCAAAAATGAGTATTAGTCCTGTCTCAAGTGGAAAACCCAGTCAACCTTCCTCTTCCATGTCCACCAGTGCAATTGCTCAACAAGAAGCATATAAACGAAAAAGCCTGATTTTCACACCAAATAATAATGTAAGTTATTAAAATTCATCCCACATTCCTACACGTTTAAGGAACCGGAAATGAAATGAGGAATATTATAAATAGGATCTGGATATTAAAGGTTTATTTGTTATGTTTTATAGGTTCAAGGAACTTCCTCTCCGATTTACTCAACTCCTTATGTAAAAGACATTGGAGAAATTTCGAATTATTCCGTGGAGTGCGTGGCTTGCTGCGAGCGACCTGTAGACAGCGTTTTCTACGCTTGTGGACACATGTGCATGTGCTTTCAGTGTGCTACTGAATACTGGAAAACCAAAGAAAAGGGGGCATGTCCCATTTGTAGAGCTTCGATTTCTGATGTTATTCGTACGTACAAATCCTAAAGTCTAATAGAAATTCACTAAATTAATAATAATGAATTAATACATCAAATGTAAAATAACTACCTAAGTATTTTCTTAAAAGAATAGAAATATCTTGTTGATTCGAAAGTCAAAAGGCCGTAAATATTATTCAATGTAGTGCAATCAGATTTACTTACTTAGCCAGCCCAGGTATTAAAATCTTTTAATAAAATAGTTCGTGTTACAAATACACTGGTCTTCTCGCAGCGTCATATTGTAAAAATGTATTATTTAGGGAATATATTATATTGATGTGTTCATTAGGTACTTTGGCGAAAAGAGATCCGGAAGGTTATAATTACCTATGAATTATTAGACTCTATAGAAGAGCTAGATTTTGACTGATATTTGCCCGAATTGTTGTTAATCTTTGTATTTTGTTAAGCAAAATACACTTGATATTTATAAGGGTAGAATTATAACCATATTTTGTATAAAAACATAGTTCAAGACTTAAGTACGCTCGTTTTCTTGTAACAGTTTGCAGCATTAATTTATGCGTGCAGAATTTGTACAACTAAGCGAAACTTTTGTAATAAGTAAGTTTTCCGACCGAAGTATGAATTCTTGTCTTGTTGTAAAAATGTTGTTGGGAATACATAAAATGTATTAAGTTTTTTATAACTTTAGGTAAGCAAACCACATGTAGTCGTTGTGTTGTGTAAATGAGGTAAAGATAAAAGTAACTGATAGTGTCAGACAGAAAACGAGTGCGAATACCTTAGTTGTTTGTTATGTTACTATTGTCGGACTATTTATTAAGATGAAAATTAATTGCAGCTGCACCATTGTTTTTTTCTTTAGCAATTTAATTTGTTAATAATGTTATTATTTATACAACAAGTGTCTACTAGTTATTGTACTGCTATAAAACACACCTGTCTAAATACATAGATAAGATGACTAGTCATTTGCAAAGTGTAGTTGTGAAAACTTTAAATTGAGTACATGACACCTGCATCGTGTTTTCCTCTTCTATAAAAACGAGACTTACATACTATAATTTGTATATACATGGAAAATATTCTTTCGATGTAAGATAATATTATACTTGCATAATTGTGTATGTATAATGATTTATTTATAAAGTGTAATAACGAAAATAAGCACAAAAACGCAATAAAATGACCGCACGATGTCACTCACATAATATAAAACTAGCAAATGTTCGTTAATTCGTTAATATTTTACATATAGCTTTTTTTAAAGCAGCCATAATAAAAAAACTCATACAAATCATAAAAACAATACGAATAAAAAATAACTACAATTCATAAATCGTTTTAGCATCTCTAAATTCAATTTTTGTCTATTTTTCAATCTTCTTTAAAAAATTCTATTTTGGTTCGGTATGCGTTCATAACACAGTTGCCACAAGAAACACACTTGGCTAATTGTAGCAACATTTTTCATTCAATAGGGCCGAAAACATTTTATTATGAATTAGTTTTTGCTACGTCATTATATCAAAGTCTTATCATTTCTGCTGCACACAATCTCACCAATCCACCTTAAACATGACAGGAAATGAAATGAAATCCAATAATAAAGAAGAGGAGACTCCTCTGTCTGGATCGAATTCGAACCAGGCAAAGAAAAGCAAACCACAAAGACATTCTCTAGTAGTAGGTAAGTGGCACATACTCTAAAATAAAACCACAATTCACAATTTCGTGAAGCATGAAAAACGGAAATTAATTGATGGAAAAGTATTATGGTTATTGCATACCTAAGATCTAATGGATGAACTTATTTTTTCTTTATAGGTGTTCCTATTCTTCTTCATCAAGCTGCCCCATGTCCCCGTTGCGGTTGTGCAATTGTTCCGATTATCATGGAAGACTCTTCTTGGATAGGACTGTTGTTATGTCTTTTTATCTCATGCTTTATTCCTTTCGGTTGTTTCTTTGGATGGCTGTTTCTCGGAATGGGTAGTCAAAGGATTTACGTTTGCCCTGTATGTGGGGGTTACTTAGGGCCGGTAATTTATTCCTATTGAATCTCCAACTGTAATAAAACAAAGATTCACATTTTCGATATATTGCGGACGAATTTGAGACGGAAATGACTATCAAAAATTATAATAGCAAATGTGAGCAACAATCAATAATTGTAAGGATAATTCATCTGAATATGTAAAAGCATAATTTTTGAATAGTCACAATACATGCGGTGATTATTAAATTGCTAAATGTTTTATGAAGTTTACACAACGTACATTGATAGATTGAATAAAATAACCTTTTGGTCATTCATAACCTACATTCGCAAATCTCAACTGTTCCAAATGCTACACACGTATTTTTCTATTCAAATGATTCTTATTATTTTGTAATTATTTTTGGGGTACCTATTCAAGGACGTATTTAGTAATATGCAGTTCGGGAGAGGTTTTCTGAGTTTATATACAAATATAAGCGCTCCAAAGGTGCAGTTGTAGAATATTAGACATTTAGGGAAAAATGCGAATCCTTAATTCCCATAAATACGCTCTTGCGCTGGTGCAAATAGTGACAAATCAAATAGTGACAGGCATTCAAATATGATTTGACGGGATACGAATATGAATCGATTCAATACTAATAGTATTGACTCGATAATTTCATTCATTGATTGAATTTAATTAAGGCAATCATTCATTATGTGTACTTGTTCTCAGCTCAGGTGGGAAATAATTCCAATTTTGTGTGAGTGAAAACAAGGACCGTAAGGTTTATATTTCAATAGAACAACAAAGTTATTGGCTATTGCATATTGGTTTAACTTGACGACCAAGAATTAATGGTGTTTACAAAACACGAGTCGTGCTGCACGACTCGTGTAACGTTTGTGAACAAAGACCTTTGTGAAACAGCACCGTCACAACGACGCGACTCTAGAATGAACACAACTCCGTTCTGAAAGGCTAAATTCTGATATGTAACGTTCATTCTATCTTTGTTCATAAACGTTGCAAATCAGAATTCTCCCGTTCAGGTGATTTCGTTGTTCGTCTTCGTGCTGATACTGATGTCACAAACGTGTCACAAACTTTGTGAATTTAATATTTTCATTAGTTCACACTCACAGTATCTTCATTACAAGATTTCAAGACATCATTTAATAAATAGTAAAAATTGGAAAATAATACAAAAATTCACTATTTCATTTCAGACACTGTACAGTTATCGTATTTATTAATAAACCGTATAAATATTCCCCAAGGTTGTCTGATATTATTTCTGGCTTGTCTGAACAAGAGGTTTACAAATTATTTAATGTCTATTTAGTACAAGTTTAAATAGAATCGGTTTGGGACTCCAAGTCGTATGGGATCGTTTATGTACGGTTTACATAATTCGATGGGCAATTACCAGTCCTTAAATATTACATTATGATAAAATTCACTCGAAAGCATTTGGTTGGTCGATCAAGCGCATTTTACTTTTTTTTAATAAACTAATGCTGTTTTCAGGTGTTATATTGTAAAGATGCTATTTAATTTATGTTTACCTTCTTACGTAAAACTCTAAAACTGTAAAATGTATTGTAAGGACGTTGTAATAAAATGTCATCACACCATAGGATGTCCCAGTCTCACGGTACGGTGTACGGTCCTACATCTCAAGAGGATGTTGCGGTGGAACACAATTATTCATCTTATGTCAACCACCACAATAAATTATAAATTGTATTGGTCAAGATTATTTTTACAAAATACCTAATAAATAATACTTTGTTCTAAAATGTAAAAGATACAATTGAACCCAAGGCTGTATTGAAAGGGTGGCAAACGGGGCGTTTGTAAGTTTTCAAGCTACGTAGTGTAAGTTATTTGTAAGCTATGCTAGAAATTTTTAATGTTTTTTATCGTCTCTCGCTACCTAAAATCATTTTCTGTATACGTCAATGATTCAACAATTTTTAACACCGTCTGTTGTAGTTAATTTTACTGCCTCTTTGTACATACAATCTTTAGGCATAGACAGAAGTAGTTAATATTATTTTTTAACTTATTATTCCCAAACAAGGTCGTACATAGGAGGAAAGGGGAAATTGCCCCCCTCCCACGGAGAAATTTCATAACTTACATTAGATATTTTAAATTTGTTTGTTAACACGTCCTGAATATCAATTGATAACAGAAAAATATTATTATGGGGTAGATTTAGAGAGTGACTATTGTATAGCTTTGTAGATTTTGTACTACCAATAAATACAGATATAAATCTAAAACTATCGTAATTATTATATAAGTCTATTTTTTCATTGATACTCTTCCTTCGAGTGTTTTATGTAAGTATGTTTCAACAAATTGCAACTTTGGATAATTAAATAAATTTAAGTTGGTCAGTTAACGAAGATCAAAGTTATCTAAGTATACAATACATAGAGCTTTCTTCATTTTAAACACACTCCTGTTGCACAGACAGGTGTGGTGTGAGAAAAGCAATAGTATTTACATTGTTCTGGTAGCAAATCTATTTGTTTGGTTGAAAATGTATATTTTTATGTCATATGGATACTGGGTAGGGTAAGAAGCATGAAGAACTGAAGAAGATCCCATAACAAATCAGTAGCTGTACTTATTATTTGCAAATTAAATTCGCACTGGCTTGGCAAAAATTTTTTGGTAGTTTTAGATAATAGAATAGAAATATGATAAGTAATAAAACACACGTCTATTCAATCACAAGAATAAATAACAGTTTTATCCACTTGGACCACTGCAATGAAATAATAGAGTCGAGGTATTGAATGCAGTTTAGTCAAGTTCTTATAATTTTCTGTGTTTGTTTCAAAAGGTATAAAGCTCGGTGTCATTCTCAGATATCTTCTAATATTCTAGTGAGATTCTGTGTTAACAAGTGGTGTGGTGTTAGTTTTGGAAATATTCCTGTTTAGAAATTAGCAAGCAAACACAATATTATACTATAGTATATCTAGTGGTTTTGTACGTATAATATACTACAATTAAACAAACACGTTTGTTTTATTTTTAATTATTTAGCAATGGGATTATTTCATATTAGTAGAACTCAAGCAGATTTATGGATAATAAATAAGTTTCTGATTTTGAGTCTTCTGCTGTTTTTGACCACTAGGACTAATGGGAATATAATGATGAATTATGAAGCAGGTTCACAATCTAATCATATTCCCATAACCGCAAAATATTCAGGGGGCAGTGTACGTATGAGAGATAATAGTTACAGCAGAAATTACAATTATCCTTCTTCAGGTGGTAAATCAGTTTTCATTTGTATTATAAATTATAAATAATTGTTAGAACTACTAGAAGTAATCTTATTAATTGCAAAACCTACAAATAAACCTACCAATTTGAGGGCTACATTGCTACATAGGTAGCCCTCAAATTGGATGAGAAATAATGTATAATAAATAATTATCAATTTATAACTATTTAATAAACAGAAATTGATTTTTAATTATTTTTTAAATCAATTTGTTTTAATTTTTCAAAATCTAGATAGAAAGATGAAGATAAATATGGTTGGACATATTTACTCAATTTATTATTATATATTTTTATACACAAAGTTTGCTATAAATGACATTTTATATTTAAATTTTATATACATTTAAACCAGTAATGAAACAGAAGACATATAATTTAAATATGTTCCTAGCTTAAATATCATTAAAATTTTCTAAATACTGACTTTTGTGTGGTGTACATTTATATTGAACTAAATAACTTAATGTGTTCGTACAGACGATTCGTCTCCTAATATGAACTCTGTTTGGGGAGGTGGTGGAGGTGGACGTCCAATGAGTTCACTTGCTTCCACAAATCTACAGGCAGCTGCAAGTCATGATTTCGGATACGGAGGTCAGTTTTAATCGATATGTCCGTTAACATTTGTCAGTCTCTTATGATTTAATAGTATAAACATAGACATTGTACAATAATTTTATTTTAATTTGCTTATAATCTTTAGCTTCTGCTGCAAGTGAAAATTATCCTTCGTCTAGTGGACATGGACATGGACATGGACACAACAGTCACGCACACGGGTAATCACAATACGAATTTTTTGTATTTTGCCATTTGTTTTTATTACATCCTTAACGATAAAACAAAGATACATAAACTCTGCTTTAACCAATAAACTACATTGGGATTATAGCTTTTGGATAAAAGTTACATATGGCATGAATCGCAGGTACAAGGATTCAGTAAATAATTCAGCAGTAGGATTATTGGGATTTCTTTCTCTACTTTCTTTAATTCAGGTACAGATTAAATTATGTCATAACATAATGAATTTTTGCTATAAATGAATTTTTGCTATATCCTCATCTGGCTTCGTTGTTCAATGTACAACGGTAACAAATTTGTCAGTTTCTGTATCATAATATTGTCAAATTTTCATTATGAATCTTATCCCGAAAACACAACTCTCTTATTAAATATTTTTCATTTTTTTCTGAAATATAATCGTAAACCCAAAAATAAATAAGAAGCATTGATTGGATGTTTTTCTATAACGAAAATCAAAGAAAGAAAGAAATGTATTTATATTATACATAAACTATAAACAATCTCAAGAGTCAAAAAAAATATGGTATCTTCAACAAATGATTTTAATTACGGTACCTACTAACTTACACTTATGTGACGTCGGTAGGGACTCCAAGGTACAAGGGGCCGCCGAAAGAGGAATTTTTGTATATTACCATAAAAATGCACAAAATCAGTAAATATTTCGCGCTAAGCGCGAATTTGATGCATGTTACATTGATATTGACCCAAAGAGCTTTTCATGGGGACCCACAATTTATAAATACGCCACTGTTACTGTATTTAGTAATTACTGTATATTTAAAACAATTTCTTCAACAACTATCTGTTTTAAGTTAGTCTTGCAAAAAATATATAGTAAAAAGTAATAAAAAAATGAATCATTCATAGAGTTAGAGAAGCTTTCATGTTTTCACATTTTGCAATATTATGTAATGAAAATATTTAAGAAAATGTGCGAAAAAATAGAATGAATATATTGTTTGTTCATATATTTTTTATTATTGTTATTGCTGTTTAGAAAAGGTGATTGCAATACAGCATTGGGCCTTTTGGGTGTTCTCGGTCTGGCGTCCTATTTGCAGGTAATTCTAATTTCCTGAATTTAAATTCTTAAAGCCGAAATTTTTTCTTAATTCACATTAAGGAGATATAAAAGGACGACAGACCGACAAATAAATCTTTTTCACATTTCCTCTAATATCTGAAAGTAAAATGCAAAATATTTTTTCTTGATGATAAAAATAACAATATTTGACGTTAGAGAAGTGAACAAATTTTCAGTTGAAAAAATATAAACTTTTAGGATTCTCTCTTACTATCCATTACTTTAATAAATTTCTGAAAACATCTGTACTACAAAAAACCTGTCAACTTTGTCTGTCTTAATACATATTTGTTTATTATGACTGGAAACTGACAAATGATTATCATAGAAGACTTTTATGTATTATTATTGAAAAAATCTATGCATTGTGTCATTGTGTGTGAACCATTTTTTATTCCATTTCTAGAACGTTTTAAGACAAATGACTACAACAGCAGCAGCGCCGGCTCCTGCTCCTCCAGGTCGTCGTAAGAGAGATGTTAAATCTTTAGACGAAAATTTAACTTTGAAGAAAATTTCAAAGGGTGAAAACGAATATGATGTGACAGATAAAATAATGCCTCTATTGGTAAAACACTTTTTCATAATAAGAGATTAACTTTTATTCTCGGGATAATGTTAAAAATAATCGTTAATAATGTACATGTTAATAATATAATAATTAATAATGTTAAGCTAACTTACGACTGATTTTAAAACGATTTTATTTTTAAGCGTATATTGGAATTACTTCGATTTAATTTTAAGCAAAACCGGACTTTAATTTTAAAATTATTTTTCAGACTGCTGTTGGACACGCTCGTGATGGTCTGATTCCTTTACCGTGTACTCAACGTCCAGTGTGTCTTGTCAATAAATTATTACTTGAAGAGTTTGATTCTACAGGAAAGGCAATAGGGGCACAATTAAGGTGAACTGCATGTATAGAAATAGTATAAGTGTCGCTTTGGGCGAAGCCATTATGGGCGAAACATATGGGGGGGGGGGGGTTATAGCAAAAAAATATGGCAAAATGACCTTTGAGCATTTTGGGCGATACATAATTTTATGTAGAGTGCTTAACCCAAAAAATAGAAGGGGCTTCAGCCCCCTGAACCCCCTACTAAATACTCTACTGCAGCATAGCATTACATTTTTATCATTTTTCTACACAATGTTTTATTAAGTAATTATATTATTGATTTTTTGTGTTCTTCAGCACTGCAATTACGAAGATACTTAAAGAAGTGGACAAGTTTGGTGTAGTTGACCAGATGATTTCTAAAGCTTCACAAACTGGGGCGAAAGGGGAAGATTGTAATCAGGTTTATCCTTCATGTCCAGTTCTTGACAGACTTCCTTTATATGCAGTTCCATCGTCAATGCAGCTGTATAGTATGAGATAAATATACAATTTAAAGCACAATATGTTTATCGGATAACATTATATTTATGGATGACAATAGGATTTTGGACATCAGTTCAGCGATAATAAAAACAATTTTGTTACAATATACTGTTTTGTTTTCTGAAAATTTGTACTTATATTTGTTGAGCATTTCTATGTACTTTCTGCTATAATAGTACTAACAGTTTTCACATCTAAATGATTTTGGTGCACCCAACCCATACGTACCCAAATAAAAGTACTTTAGTATCTAGACTATAGTATACTATAGATTCAATTGAATCTCCTCAATTTCAATGGAAATAGATGTGACACAGTAACATGAATTAACACTTAAGGAAATATCCTGATCAACCACAGTGATAACTTATCAATCATGTTGAATTGAAGCATACTGTAATATAAAAGATTAAATAGTATTAGACTTTTTTAATGCAGTCGAGTAATACCTTACGACAATTAGTCAATTTGTAACTTTTTATTATCAATTATACTTTTATTATTGTGAATATCATAAAGCACATTGGCAAGATTTCAAAATGAGAATTTTACATTCTTTGTCCATTATTGCAACATTTTGCTTCGTATTTTGCTATTCATTTAAACCGGAAATAATTTTCTACAAAGGAGCGAACCAAACAGGGGATGGAATTATTATTCGAAGCAAGCGACCGGATGTGATGCCTTTATCAGAGGAGATATTTTGGAATGCAGCGTCTTACTGTGCCAAAGGATAGTATGTTAGAAAATTATTAATTATCACAATTTTATTGACACAAAAATACGGGTATTAGTTTAAACTTTAATTATTTTAGTCACTATTTTTACGACGGACTCAATTTCAATGGTCGTTGGGTGAACATTGAGGACAAGGGCGATGTGACATGTAGGGAGCGTACAACGATTCCCATTCGCTCAGTCAGATTCTTAGGACCAGAGGATACGGACATTGAGAGCATTTCATTTTACAAAAAAGTATTTTGTGCGGATGAAGAAGTGACGATAACGACATCCTCATTTAATAATTTACCTTTTCCTCCAATGTCAATTTTCAGTACAGGATTGTCCAACTGGACATTTTTTTCGGGAGAAGAGTTTGACGGAACAGCACTATGTTACGTGCCAAGTAGTGAAGCAGATCAGTTGAATTTAAATGCAACCCTGGCAGAAAGTATAAAATCTGTAGTGAAAGGGTGTAGTACTTATGTTGATACATATTTGTACAGCACGGGGATGTCTAAATAGATATATCACAGTTGTCCAATAATACATACACGTTTCAAAATTTTTAGGTTTCTAACCAAACAGCACACTCAACCATCCCCTGATCCTGGGTACGCCCTATTTTTAAATCTGATGGCAAAAATGATTTTTTTAAATGTAAAGTAAGAAATGTTTACTTCTCTAAATGTGAAAAGGTGACACAAAAGCTCCTGATTGAAATCATTGTTCAAACTTATATGCTTACGTCGTAGAAAAATCAAATTTGTGTTTGTAAAATTCCTATTTTGATTTTTCCTAAGAGGAAGGATTGAAGTAAATAGTAATGCATTAAATATTTCATAAAGGGCATATCTAATGTGGGTTCAGAGGGCTTGAGCCTACTGCGGCTTCCGAAAAAAACGTCATTTCGGCCGAAGATCTCTTTGTTCATTTTTTACCTCTGGCCCCCCAAATCCGCTTGAGTCCCCCGTTCAAATTGTTAAATACACCCTAATTATCATGATTTCATGAAATCAATCAAACGTGAAATTAATCCTTTGAAAACAGTCTCTGTTTGATTATTTTACATTTTGTATAAATTATAATTATCACTCAATCATTTGACATGTTTTGTTACACATTCTTTTGTGTAATATATGTAGTAAACGAAATAAAATAGTGACTTTTGTGTTAAAATAAAAGTACAACTAACTACAGATGTATTTATTATTTATTCCATTGACAGTTGAATAAAAAAATACAATCGATTTTTTAACAAAAACATAATTATAATGTACTCATTATGTATTATTAAGTAGCGGAAGCTACTTTATAGAAATGATTTGTCTGTCTGTCTGTCTGTCCGTCTGTCTATCTATCCACGCAATAACTCAAGAACGAATTTACACAATTCGTTCAAACTTCGCATATGTGATCTAGGATGTTGGACAAAGGTTCAGTTCAAAAATGGGGTCAA
>JAQFYB010002533.1:0-23993 GCA_034694085.1 Pogonognathellus longicornis
TATTTTCTCGTTTACGGCTTAATTTGAATAAGGCAGAGGGAAGCTGTTGAACCAATAGTCTTGTACATCCATTTAAGACTTACGCTCTAGGTTGACGTACTTAAGTCCAATTTTTCAGATCAATATTGTTTACGACTTTGATTTAAATATTATATAGTTGTCTACGTCAATCATCTACAGCCTTCCAGTGCTAAGGCTACTGGTAATAAAGAAAATATTGCTTTGGCTGACAGTTCAGGTATGTACATATATAATTTATAAACTAAATACTACTATAATTATTATTCCCGCCAATAATCCTGGAGTGGAGCTATAATATGTATATTATCCTATGTCAAGGCTGTGAGAAATGGGGGCAACGGTCATTTGTACCCCCTTCCGAAATCCTTCCAAAAAAGACATTATTTTTCCCAAAAATGAAGTCCAAAAATTTAGGGGGGAGACCTTCAGTCCCCCTTAAATGGGTAAACATGATTAGTTTATTAGACATAGTATTTTTATGAATATGATTTACAAAATCGATTTATTTAATATTAAATAATGTGCACTAGAAATGTTTGCAACATATACATACTTATAGTAGGTAATATCGGTGGTAGTATATTAATATTATTAACAACACATTTTAAGCCAAGTCTGTAATGAAGTGGAAGAATGTGTCTCAGAATAATGATGGTATTAGGGGTATTGTAATATAATTGTATACAAGTGTATTATTATGAATACAACTTTAGCATACTAAATAAATAACAAAAAATACATGTAGACGTCCACCTAATCCAAAGTGCATAAAATTATTTAGGTTTATTCAGATATCGACTTTGTTGTTTGAACATTAAATTATTTAATGCATTCCAAATATAATTAACCAACACCGATTACTATTACGGTTACAATATAAAATGTTCAGTGAACATTATCTTATCACAGCCTTCAATGGGGAAAAGTAATGTTCACACTTTGTATAACAAACTTACATGCAAATGGGACAAATATTTGTTAATAGTAAAAAAAGAAGAGAGGGCGCAGGAGGTCAGCAAATAATCGCAATGCTTAATCATATAAAACCATGAATGAATTGCTCGAAAATCTCATGGTGTCATAAATGTCTCATCGCAACAGAAATGGAGTGTTCGTTTAGATATAGGTTTACAAAGTTTACATACGTCAAATCAAAACGAAAAATAGACACATAATTCTCTAGTTAGGTAATAAGTACCTACTTCAATATACAAATCTTGATTGAACAAAATATTTAAATAAGAATGGATTAAATTCAGATAAACCTAATAAATTATTAAGTACTATATTTAGCAATTAATTATCTGTAAATGCATCTATGCAATGAAGAAATGAACAAACTATAAATACAAAATTAAAAACGAATAAATTAAAAATGGATTATTAATAAAAATTTAATAGCTACGTCGTAAAAATGAGACCAAAATAAATCGACAGTTATAAAGCAAAACTGTGAGTTCGATAAAGGGGCATGAACGCCATTCATAGAACACGACAAACAAAAATATTATTCCTTCTATATTCCCTAGAATCATTTTTGTATTGCATCCGTGTTTGACTGTTTACACACACACGTTTATTATGTTTGACTCAATATTACTGCCAACTCTGCCTACTGTACCTAAACTTCCACACTGTTATAATACTTTCAATATTTACTATTTAATCTTTTTCACCTCCTCATGGAACACGGGTCTTGGAAGCCCAATACAAATAAATCATAACACAGAGAGTGATATATAAGTATATACCAGGAGATATATATCCGTATAAATCACGGCCTGACGAATGACGCCTGGGTGTTTTATATTTATAATAGCTCGAGCACTATGTGTGTTTAAGGTTTAGGTCTCTGTAAATTCAGTGTAGAATGTTATTGAATGTAAATGCTACAATGGTAACAAGAGTTACGATTGAGAATTATGAGCACGAAGTTTCAGGTTCTCTGCTGCTCTTGAGTTGAACTCGTTGAATGTATTGCACGTGTACATGTATAGTAAGTGAAGTGAGGTAGTGCAATGTATTGGGTTAAGTGGAGATAATATTAGGGGTATTCACTACATTCTTCTTAAATTCCGTATTTTATTAATTGGTATATTTTTATACCTTTTTATTCAACTACAAATTTATTTCAACAATGTTAGCCTCTCTTTTTGAGTGAAATTTGCACGTAGTTTATCGTAAATTGATATAATAAATTTACAAGTAGATCTCAATTGTTCATCCCAAGTTTTTAGAGATGCTCCATATTTATGTCACATTTTTAATCAAGTAGAAATTTTTGGGTACTGTGGTATATAAGTCTAGGTATTTAATATCACTTAAATCATTTGTTATGTAATCTCACATTGATATCTCACCCAGCAGTTATGACCACTAGTAATGATAATAAATGAGACATTGTGTCTCCTCAAATAGCTAAAAGTATATTTTTGTTTTGAAAAATAACAATTAAAACGCGAAACCTTATGACGATTTACTAATTAAAACACAATAATAATTTTTCACTTAATACATGTAATTTAAAAAAAAATTATGTTGGTTGCTAGCCCTACTTCGTATATGTCTACCTAATAATAATAAAAATATTATATTAAGCTTAAGAAAAATAATGATACTTTGTTCAACGGAATGTTTAGTTAAGATTTGTGATCTCTTTATAATGCTCTACTACTTATACCAATTTATAATATATACCTAGACTTGTAACAAATACATGTAACAAACATAACCATGATTGTAACCGTTCGTTACACAATCAATAAACGTATATACATACATAATACATACATACATACAAGTGAGACATTGTGGAGATACAATAATGGGATGTTGTTGAGGTTGTGTACCCCAACTGCACTGTTGGTAAAATACAGCTTACATTACACTTTACACTACACTAAGGTTGAAATAGTATGTATTTAATGCACATACCTAGTCTCACACAATTGTTTTGTTGTATGTAGTGATATGAAAGGGCAACCGACACAATTTTCGTAGTATCCCCGCAACAACTATGCGTGCGTAGTAACGTCTACTTTATATTACACCAGTTGAATGATCAAAACGCGCAAAGTTTCTTTTAATGTCGCTTCGGTATGTATTGTGTTTATAGTATTTATGATTACAGTATTCAACACAATTAGGTGAATTGGGTTTTATTTAGCTAATAACAATTATTGAATTACTATATTAGTAATATAATAATTCCATCAGAGGTATTAAAAAGCCTTTTTTATTACACAAGAAAAGTATTAAATATTTTCTGTAATTATATTTATAATGGATGCAATTTATATACCTTTTATGCTGTTTATCAATATCCCTTGTCTATTTTAGAAATTGATTTTTATGTGTGGTTGACTTTAAAGAGAGAGAGGTCTTGAAATACAGATGAAAGCTATTCTTAAGTGCAACAAATTTTTTGCCATTATTCATGGACGTTTACCCTAACAGTGGCATTGACATTCTGTTTTATGAAGGTTTATATAAGCAGTATCCAAAATATGATTGCTGGGTAGGCCATATTCCAATCATGGTTGGTATTTCTGTGAGTCTTGTCCTATGAATATAGATAAACGCGTAAAATGCGGAAATTATGATATAATACTTCAAAATACATCAAAATATGGAAGATCACCAAAGCGACAAGAATATGTATGCTCATTTTAAATAGGAAAAGTTGATACAAAGCATTTATTGCTTACAACATAGTTTTCATTATACACTAAATTCAACTACCATAAATTCTGCATGTGCTCGAATATAGGATTCTACTTTTTTCGATGGTTGTAATTTTTGCTCAACTTTTATACATTGTTTAAGTATGATTGTCTGTGTTTTTCTATACCCAATACGTATATTTTGGTATCTGTTAAATACATATTTTTTCGTAGTTCCATATTATGACGTATTTTCAACGCTGATCACACTAGGAGAAACCAATATTAAGAGCACACCCCTCCACTGTAAATAACTTTGGAAATCTAATGTCCAATCTCAGAATCTGTAAATGAACTGAGAACAGAATCTGTAAATGAACTAAGAACAGAATCTGTAAATGAACTAAGAACACAATCTGTAAATGAACTAAGAACACAATCTGTAAAAAAACTGTAAACACTAAAAATATTCTGCCGCTTGCGTAAACTGGAAACCAAGGTGTGACGCTGGAAATATTGTCACATTTTCCCCCTCATATTTTAGGGAGTATACAAGTAAGAGCACTGGAAAAGCCATGCAATATGTACACTGTGCTACTACATACATCTGCTTTTTGAATAGGTAGCTTTAGCTTTACAATGTATGTATCCCTATATGTATATATATATAATCGCCGTCTCTTTTGGTTGGGTTTACTTTACGTGTGTTTTGTTGTTCAAAGAGTTAGAGTTGATTTGAGCCGTGCATGAAGAGTGGAGTTGGTTCAGTCTTCACTTAGAGTTCAAAGCGAATACATTATGTGCGTGCATACAGGTTGAGTAAGTGCCAGTGCTAAGTGGGAGAATATCCACTCTGTACGTGATTGCGTGCAGGAGACTCGACTGGTGGGAGGTGGTGATGGAGAATAGTGCAAGTAGAACAACAAGCCTTCAATAACTAAAGAAGCAGAGTTGTGTATGTATGTAGTTTGTATTTATTACTGCAACTGCAGGTATATAATACAACGCTCTGTACTACGATAATCTAAATATCTTATTACAATTACCAGCTTTTCATTATTATTCATTCAACATTTGACGTCTGTAGTAATGACTACCTATACCTCTAGTTAGTTGTTCCTTGGATTTCTCATCATCTCCTACTGTTTTGTGATACTGTGTTGAAGCAAATAAATGTACACCTCGTTAACGAAACGAGAGGGGACGACGAGTAGTGAGTCTCTATATGTGTTGTTGCATCCGTGTATGTTAATTTGTTAAAGTTCATTGGAATTAACAGTTCACAGTTGTTAGAGTTGTGGGGAAAAGTTAAAAGTTCTCACTGACAGCATAACTACATACATCTTTTTCAATATACAAATTCCTTTTACCATTGGATTGATACAACGAGATGAAAGTTGATAAAATTCTCCTTTTTCATTTTCATTTTACACTTTGATTTACAACAATTTACAAATTAAAAGTGGAAGTTTGTAAAGCTGTTTATAGTAAGAGTCACATTGGGGAAAATTAATTATACCTACATACCACATAAAACACCGGGAACTAAAATCTATACAAGATTATGTAATATTACTATACATAAAGCAATTAAAGGCCGTGTTGCGTCGTGTAGCTTCTTAATTTACATTTTACATAAATTGCAATTTGCAAATTGCAAGAAAAGATGCATAGCTACCTAGATTGAATGAAACATCAATAATTCGTGATTCACCGGCAAATGTAGGATTTGGTGATGTTATAATGATAAGAAAATATTTTACTCTAACACTATGAGCCTTATATGCTCTAGCTAAATTAATAATGATGTTAAATCCGTCTCGACATTTTTAAAGTGAAAAAATAAGTCTGAATTCTTAAATTGGACGGATTTATTGGTTTTCTAGTCTCTATATTAGTGCGTGGAGTACAATAATTGAAAAAATGGAATGAAATGAGACAGTAATTCCGGTGTATGTTGTATAATGTGTCTTCTACAAAATATGTAGCTACTTGAACGTTTTAGACAGAAGACGGAAATAAAGTTTGTGTATTTGTGTGTGAAGAAGGACATAATGTCCGTGAAGTGTGGGGAGATTAACGACGGTAGTGATGAATTGTCGTGTTCTTCTGTGGTTGTTGTGAGTTGTTCTTGTTCTGTGTGTTATGTAAGCAAAGACACAATAAATTATTTGATCAGCGAGAAGCAAGAAAATGAGAGGAAACTGTTGGGATGAGTGTTGGTGTAACAGTTTTTTGTTTATGTGTTGTAAAAGCATAATATTTGAGCTTAAGCTACGGTGTACTCGTACTACTGTGTAAAAACAGAGTAAAAACACAAAGGCAGTGATTTGTGGACTGTAATAAACGAGGAAAACAATGAGGATCTTGTTAACGCGTGTTCTTGTGACGGCGGTGATAATCGCTGGCGCCTTCGTCAGCTACGCTACATCTAATCCGGAACATGAACGTGATCGGGATCGAAAAGCTTCTGCCAATTTAGAGATGATGGATCATCTTCACGATCCTGATGACGAGACTCATCCCGGATTAATTGGTCTCGACTCTGATCATCATTTACAATCTCAAGGAGGATGTGAACCAATTAAAGTCGGTGAGTTCGATTAAAAATTCTTACATGTGCATTTGATATTATTGAAATGCACGCCTACTGTGATACTGACGTTTGTGGTGTGCAAAGCAAAATAATAAGCAAGCGTTTCCAATAATAAGTTGAACTTTTCCCTTAACATTTTTTTAATGTTAAGAAGCAGTGAGCGATTTTTCGCTTTTATCAATAATGATTAAGTTTTCAAATTGTTGCGTATAAATTTTCAGTTGAGAAATTAGAGTCAACATGTAATTCGAAACTGAATAACCTGGTTACGATCTTTTGAAGATAAAAACCCGTGAGCTCTTTAGTTTATGTTGACAGTAGTTCTTTATTGTCTTTGTAGCTACATCAAATAAACCATTTTTATGAACTTCAAAATATGTACTAAATACTAGAATACAGAGACGTAGTTGATGTTTATCGTTTGTTAATCATGACAGTTTTACTCGTTTTGCCATTTGTTGCAATTGTAGTACAATAAATAAGCCATAAAAATATTATACTACATGTATGGAGAGTGTAAAGACCTTGTGGATTAAGTAAATACATGCATCAATGAGATATTAATGGAACATTGTGTTCAGATAAAAGGTATGCAAAATGCATGTATTGTTTTCTGCACAAAACTTATAGATAAAAACCAGCTCAAAATGCAATATCTGTCTACCTAGGCATATTAAATAGGTGTATATAACGCAAATGTAACTGATACTAATCATGGTGTATTTAAAAATGTGGGCTTTTTCTAATAATAATGCGGCATTATCATTTATACATGGAAGAGCTGAATACTCAAAGACAGTACAACAAGTACTAATTTGTAAAATAAAATATACTTCTGGTCATTATTATGATAAAATTAATAATACTTTTCTATATTTTAAATTTTCTGAAAATTAAAAACTCATCATTTATTCACATTTATTAAAGTTATTTCCTATTTAAAAATCAGCAATACATTTATTTTTTGAAATTAAAAGGCGATTATACAATTGTTTGAGAAATCCTGTAGATAATCGATTTAAATAAAACATCTAATATCTTTAACACGAATTAATTGGACAAGAAACAGATGTTTATATGCAAAAAGCGACAAATTCGAAGGAAATAAATGTTAAACTATTGCACATTACACTACCTAAGTACAAATGTAACGTCATCCATCAATTTACCGTGCATCTCTCTACATAGAAACTGAATGTGTGGTATATAGGAAGTAGGAATTAGGAAGGAATTCGGGCTAGTAAGTCGCGTCGCTGTTGATGTTAATCAGAAGGCTTGAAGGAGACATGAAAGTCTGAGAAATAGACATATTTTATTATTAGAAATGAAAGTTCAAAGTACGTGTAGTATTCCTTGTGTGTATATAAATACGAAGGAGGAAGCTAGAACAGTTCTTAACGAGAGTATAAAGTAAATTTACAAGCAATGCATTACATTGCAATTGGCATTGCTCTATGGGTTTTAAATTTCTGAGGAGATGTCTTCTACGATAGTACATCAACCCATGCTATTTACTATCACTATTACAATTACTACTACAACTACACACTACGCCAAAGCAACTGCGAACTAAATCTTCACTACGTTCAAGTTGGGATGTTTGTTATGTAATGTGATGTTGCATGTGTCATAGTAAAAAAATGAATGGTTTGTTTCGTGACTTTTTGCCAGACATAAATACTAGACAGGAGTACAACATACTACACGTAGTACTAAAGACATGCCAGGATTAATGTACTGTACTCACTGAACGTGTAAATAAATGCAGTCTGCTGCCTGGACTCACTCGACTTGCCTTCAATTAGATAAATACATTCTCGGCTCCACTCATTCCTTCTACTATACACTCCTTCATACGATACTTCATACTAATGTACTCATTCTTTTGGTACTCTACTGACTGTGTGCTATGTATTTTACTATAAATTAGGTAGCTTTAGACTACTGTAATAAAGAGTAGAGTTTTATACACAGCAATGTCTTTTTTAGGCTTTCTCTTGAGACGAGTACTCTCAAGAAGAACTCAATTCACTCCAATGGAATGTCAATGGAAATACATGGAATAGTTACACAAAGCATTATGAGAACAAAAGCAAATGCCAACGTACCATTAATGCAATTTACCATTACGCAATATTTTCTGCCTCACAAAACACACACATAGAGTCATAATATATAATAGTCAATTCAATTCTCGTCAAAGTCGTCATCGTCACACAATACGTAAGCTCTGAGCAGTTTCATAGTCAAATCAACAAAAAATACTAAATTCTTCATAGTTGCAAAGGAAGACTGTAATAATATTATGATTCCTTTTCTTTGAATTTCTGTATTATTTTCAAACTGTTTTTGTTGTTTCAGTGCAATGTACGGACTTTATTTATTTAGTTGCAGAATTTCTATGCCAGATGTATAGAATGTCTTTTCTCTTACTCCAAGTATTTTTAGTTACGAATTTTGTACAGCTATATTTATATAGGGAGGTATATACTTCCTGTTGAATCCAAGCAACGTGCCTTGATGCTTTTATTAAATCACATGTAGCGGAGCTTGCGGATTTAAATTTTATGAGA
This sequence comes from Pogonognathellus longicornis, assembly GCA_034694085.1. NCBI lineage: Eukaryota > Metazoa > Arthropoda > Collembola > Entomobryomorpha > Tomoceridae > Pogonognathellus > Pogonognathellus longicornis. The sequence goes on from JAQFYB010002533.1 coordinate 8,853, forward strand.
ACAGTCTGTTGCATTTTTTAGAAATATTTATTGCAAGAGTGCAATGAGATATTTGCTGGTATTATTTTTTCAGGGTCCACGCGTATTTTACGCTGAAATTTTCATGAAGCGTTTTTTTATTTTAAGGTCTACGAGTAATTTAGGCTTAAATTTTCATGAAGCATGTTTTATTTTATCTGCATTTATTCTGCATTTATTTTTCATAGTAGGTATTTACAGTATTTCTATAGGAATCCGTGAAAAAGTCTAAATTCAAGGGCTTAAAACACAGACATAAAGTCGCAACTTTTAATCTTGTTCTGCCGCTTTAAAATGCCTTCTTATTTATTCGGCTGCGGGATGAAACTATTTTTGGTTTTGTCAAGTATTGTCAGTTTCTCAGGTGTATTTATTTGAAGAGACTTTTTATAGGAAGAATAAGTGTGCATGAACAATTTTGACTGTCTCATCGTAGTATTCTTTGTTTTTATTGCTGTGCGCTGTGCTCAGTTACGTGTGAATATTCCGCCCATAATGTTTATGATGGTTTTTATTTAAAAAAGAGGCATTCTGGCATATTCTAAGACTTAGACGGAAGTCGCGGCTTTCTTTGACAGAATCATGTCATTGTTATAGTATGTAGTTTTATTTGAGAAAATAAAAGATCACGATTTACGCTACAGTCTACCACATTTCTATCAAGGTTACTACAAACCAAAACTAGAAGCTTGTGTAGTTGGTTGATTATACAGAATTGTAGGATTTTATTGTGATGGCAGGAGATGATTGCCATTGTCACGTAGCTACTGCAAAATGAGCAAGTAATGATAGGATTGTATTGTTTGAGTTGTTTCGTTAGAGGATTTGAATTGGAATTTACTAATAATACACATTTCACTTTTGTACAAACATGCCGGTTGTTTGAAGTGAGAATAAAGTGGAATGTTTGTTGTTTGTCATTGTATTTTATTTTCAAGTTATTACAATCGGAGTAAAAAATTGCCACAAAAATGTAGAGAACGTGAAGATTTTAAATTATTGTCAATAATGACATTAAGAATAATTTGGGTTTGTTGTACTATGAAATAGTGCACATATAATATAATGCGTCATTTGCTGAATTGGTATTTTTTATATTCTTTCAGGTTTATGTATGGGAGTGGGATACAACCATACAACCATGCCAAACTTAGTTGGCCATGATGTGCAAGCAGATGCAGATGCTCTATTACAAACATTCACCCCGCTGATTCAGTAAGTATTCTAACAACACAGTATTTAATGCAAATTATAAATATATACTCCGATAATATGCAAAATATTTAGGATTAGTTACAAGGTATATTGAACATTAAACATAGAGTAGAGTAATACACAAGCTTTAAAAGGTAATACCGTGCTCAAAAAATCGGATTATTTGGACATAACAATAAAAGTGGAATTATTTGGACACATAAACAACTATTTTCAAACCGTTGAAAATGCGTGTGCAAAAAGTCCAGATTTTTTTGCATGACCTGATTAGTTTGTTTATTATGATGTTCTCATAGATTCAACTACCTTGATTAGCTGTTAGTACAGAATTAGTTTGAATTTTAAGGCTTGTAAGACACTGGCTTTATCGCGTTCTGGAAAAACTTCGAGTGTAGAGGGTTTATGATTGATGTACTGCCTACACTTCAAACTCTTTTGACAGATTACGTGGTAATACATATAAAGTGTAGCTTAAGATTTTTGCGAATGACTGATGTGAAATCCAATTTTGTTTTTGAAGCTAATAATAAGTTCAGGTCTGAAAAAGAAATTAACCAGCGCATAGCATATCTCAGTAAATATTATACATGTTGAAAATTGTTAAAAATGTTTTTGCAATTGCAGCAGTAGTTCAATTAGGGGTATATAAAAAGTTAAAAAAATAACAAACACATTTTATTCATTTGGCGATTAAATGGGTTTATTAGATTAAGTCATCAAACTTGGACGCGTCATTCACTCATTCATCATTAAACGTGTTGAACTATGTTTATACATAATGCAATTATGAATATTTTATTTAATCCTTGTTCTGCAATTAAGTATTAAAAGCTTTACACTTGACAAACTACAAAATGTAGGTGACAAGATTTGTTTGTATGTTAAATAAATCCGAATGTATATCTTATCATACTAAGTCTTATCATAACATAAATAAATGAAATGATCAATCATTTGACAATTTCAATCCCATTTCAACTATGCTGATTATTTTGGTTTACTTTAAGATTAATTGGATCACACAAAGAAAAAATGCTATAATATTGTGTCAGTTTAAATCACTTATCCATTTCACACATATTAACTTTGTAAATAGTTTACATAGTCTAAATTCATGATAAAAATGGCTCGTTCTCGTTCTACTTTTTGTTGTACATCTGTACAACTTATGTCAAAGTTAAAATGTTCAATGATATAGAAAACATGAGTAATTTTTCTATTTTCTTTTCAGATATGGTTGTTCGCCCCATTTGAAGCTATTTCTGTGTTCCGCCTACGTTCCCATGTGTACTGACAAAGTTCCACAACCAATCGGTAAGAAAATTCTCAAGATCTTCTAAAAATTACTTTGAATGACTATTAGTACAACTGCTCCCCAAGTAACCTAGACAACCATCTTCCTTTAGGAGGTTGGCCACCGAATGAATTTTTGTAAACAAAAAATGAAGCAAAAATATATTAACAAGATGCCTACAAATGCCATCGATTTGGGGGGAAACTGGAGGGCAATATTTTGGTTTACAATTTTTGTTGACAAAGTTGTTATGTGCCTAACCTCCAAAGATAAACGGTGGTCTAGGATGCTTGACTGCACCTGTATGATGTAGCCTGTCGAAAACAAAAATGTAAGTATTCAGTATAATGAAAATGACACTGAACTTTGAACAGGTCCCTGTCGTTCGCTGTGTAACTCAGTTCGACGGAAATGCGAACCAGTTTTGACGGAATTCGGTTTCGAGTGGCCTCCATCATTGGAATGTTCTAAATTTTTTCCTGAGAACAATCATCAACACATGTGCATACCCGGTCCACACGAAAACGCTTACAACAACCCAAGCAATTCTCGTGGCGGATCCTCTTCATCTGATTCTTCCGGCTCTTTACCTTCCAACCCGAACAAAGATTACAAATCTCCCGCTGCCCCAAATCATAGGGACTCATCTTCCATATCAATCTCACGTAAAAATGATCGAAACCCATTTGATTTGATGGAAACTCCTCATTTTATTCAAAATTCGAACAATAATCCTCATTCTCCATCCTCCATTGACATCCACTACCCTCCAAACAACGGTGGTGGGGGTGCTGGAGGAAATAACCCTGGAAGTATCCATCTCAATCCTTCCATCATCAAAGAGCACGGTGGGAAATCGGCAATCAGCAACGTGAATAATGTGGTGGAAGACATTTTTCTGCAAAACAGTCGAAACCAATGCATTGGCTCTAGACGAGTGTGGTCTAAAGGATCCTGTTGGATAAAATGTCCCACTATTTCTTCATCCTCTTCTTTGACGTCTGCAAATTCTGCAGACTCTGCATCTTCGTCACAGTCTGACTCTGCCTCTTTGTCGTCGTCATCTGAAGTGCTCTCATTTCTGTTCCATCCCACAGAGAGGGACTTTGCACGTCGCTATGCGTTGCTATGGGCCATTCTCTCTCTATCTGCAGCAATGATCGCTCTCACACTTTCCGCCTGCTCACCGGTAATCAACCTTTAATTCATCTTTTATGTATCGATCTCTATCTCGCGTAGAAATCCTTACAGCCTTGCAAGACAAGTATATCATGTATTGCATTGCATGTACAAATACATCCACACAGTCTCAATATTCACATCGTGTAGGTATCTCTATACAACTACAATATGTATAAGCCCATCGGCTTCTTTTGCAAACAAAAATTTTAATACCTAGGTATATTAGGTAGTACGAGTGTACTTCGTTACTAGAATCTAAGATTGCATTGTGGCATAGAATAATATAATAGGTAGAGAATGAATGTAAATCCAAGCGGCACAACACAAAACACAATAATACTCTTTCTGTGTAAAATCCCAAGTGTTCTCATGTATTTACACGTTTGTTTTTTATTATATTGTGCTTAAACTTACCTGTACACACACAATCATTGCACCAGAACATAATTTACAAGCTAAGTAGAAAGAAAAGAAATTCGTTTAGTTCATTTCTCATTTGGCAGGGCAATGATTTTTTTCATTTACGAGTATAGATGTTCGATATAGAGTTCTGTAAAATGTAAAGTCACAAGTATCTACAATCTTTATACATACCAATACCTACATACTTACAACCTTCCTCAAGCATGATATTAGAATTTTACAACTACTAATACTACTACTAATAATATTACTACTACTACATACTACTAGCAGGTAGGTACTGTTATATAATACAATTATTCCCAGTACAAAGCCCACCTCCTGTACACACAACGCTACATTATACGAACATGGGTAGTGGAGGTAGGTTGGTAGGTAGTTAGCAAGATAAAGCGACACATAGAAAATATATTATATACATATGTACCTATGTACGAACGAGATATTAGATTATATCCATAGATTTATACAGGGTGTTCATTTTATGTGAGACACTTTACAAGTGTATAATATTGTGAATTTGTTTGCAAAGTGTTAGACTTAAAATGAACACCCTGTATAAATAAAAATACCTACAAATCGTATAATTGCATAAGGTATATTTTATATATGTTATACGCACGTAGTATATAGTACAATGGCCAGGATAAAAGCCAATGGCAAAAAAGTACATGTGTTTTTATAGAATATATAGTGCAGGGTTTTTGCAAGGAGGCAATAGCAGGAGAGTCAGAGAGAGCTTGTTTCCTTTTATGTTGGTTCGGATGCCGACACACACACAGAGAGAAACACAGTCACTCACACAAAATGTACAATAACGCCTATGATATGAGTACAGATAGAGACAGAGATTGTTTGTCTGCGTTTTGCTCTTCTGGTTTGCGGTACGCCGCAAAATTATAGAACAAAGGTAGAAAATCTATGGAAAACACAAACAACACGTTTATTACAGCTACGTATGAGATGCGAGATACTTAGGTACATATATATACTGAAGCAATATTTTATAATGTGAAACATTCAACAAGAAAGAGCAGTCGATCTGTCTGTTTTCGCAGCTTGTGCGTTTTCATCATCATAATATGAGACAAGACTCGAATAAAGGAGTTGGCATTACCAGCACACAATGCAATACCTTTGGGAGTATCAGTACAAACAAGATACAAGCGAATTAATAGTTAAATAGTAAGTAGGTATGTGGAGAGCTACACGCTATAGAATTTACAAATAGCAGGTGCATGGATTGTTATAGTATAGGAGGTTCAAACACAAAGTGAGGATTGGCCTAGTGCAATTTTAACCGCACATAATATATGGAATAATATACATACATATATACAGTGGCGTAAATAGTATATGTATAAACCATCGCATAGAAACCCCCTAGGTTCAGAACATTTCTCATAAAATGAAAAAAATATTAATAAAACAAGATTTTAAGGTATTTAGCCATAAAGGTAAAGAAATTGATTTTTTTCTCACTTATGCGTTTTACATGTATTTTGGCCCCAAATTAGCTTAATGCTTTCAAAAGATACTAGCGATAATATACATATTTTATAATTAGATTTTGTCCTTTCCGAAATAGGTTCTCGAAAAATGCTAATAAGGCTATTTTTCCAAGAATGTGCAAAAAATTGAATTTTTTAGTGTTTTGCATAGGCCATGCCTATATAGTTTATTTTATTCATAAGGGCCCCACTTCATAGTTACGCCACTGCATACATACATTTAGAATGGAACTTTGGAACAGATCTTTTATCATGTAAGATCATATTTTATATATATCATTAATATTGCAATGTATGATGCACAAGTAGATAATTCGTTTGGTAGCTATAATAAAGGACGTAGAAGGGATTTTATAGGTTAGGCATAGAAAACATGACAGTATATTATAATATATTATATGTTGAACAAAAGGAATATTCTTTTAAGAAACTGATAAGACATGTAGAATATTACCAGCGTCGGCTCTGCTTCCATTTGAAAACTATGACTTTACAAGTTGAATCTAATGCATAATAATAAGAAGGTATACCTAATTAATATTGTAGTCCAAGGGTATAATGATCTCCAGTCTGATCAGTAAAACTAGTAGGAGAAGTAGCAATTACTCGCTCAGATTTGTTCTGTGTGCAGAAATTCAAATCTCCGATCCTTGTTATTATTACTATGTATGGGAGATCCATGCAATTATCGGTAGGTAGTGGAAATAGTTTGTTTATCTGCTTTAATTTTCTCCTCGCGATTTATTTCATGAACAGTGTGAGATAATTTATTGGTTTTATCTTTTTCTTCGTATATGTGCTATGATTTGGTCAACCCAATATGGTCAAGTAGGAAGATGAAATCAATTGCTCAACTTCATGACCTTTCACACTGAAACGAAAGTATTTAGAAAGTAATTATCTATTACTATATTAGCGTGATGGGCAACGAACTTCAGTAGTTCCTATGTATACATGATACTATGTAATAAAATATAATAGCTATATGTACTATTTATACCCAGTAAACTGAAAAATAATCAAACGGGTGTTCCTTACACGGCTAATTGTGCAAAATGTAAAATAATTCAGTATTTATGAATTGGTATGTAGCAAACAAATCAATGTCGATTATTTTGAAGGCTTCTTAGAGAAAAAACTAATTAAAATATCAGGGCTGATTTTTAGGGAAATAGGTAATTAAATCTTTAGGAAAAATCGAGTAAAGTTTGTCCTTGTTAGTGTAGTTCAATGAAGGATATTAGTATTTAATTGGCTGAGTATTTTAATCATTTTTAAATCAAAGAAACCCCCAAGTATTTGTTTTTCCTTTGAGAGTCTTGTTTGTCCATTTGCAAAAAAACTTTTAGCACAAATTCCAACATATCATGGGACTAATTTACATAATATTAGGATTTTAGTATATTTACACCTTTTCATTTTTAAATGATTTAGATTTAATGTATGATGCTATATACACTTCTGATTGTACCCACTTTCTCGTTTTATTATTTAGCTACGAGTAAAATTTTGTTATGTGTAATAGAAGTATTCAATTGTGTGGGTTGTATTTTTCCAATGTTATAATTATTTGATTTCCAAGATTTAGCTTTACTAAGTTTTGTTCATATTTAGTTTTTTGTTTCCCAAGCATTAGTGTAATATGGCGTGAGATGATTAATCAAACCAACATTTTTATATTATTATTTTTATTACAGAGATTCAGCATTGCGGAGCGTCCTATTCTCTACTTGGCTTTATGTCAAGTGATGTTTAGTATTGGAGTCATTGTGGGCTCAACTGTGTCCGTATCATGTTTTGTCGACAAATCAACTGGAATGGAGCTTTTAGCTGGAGATGGAATGATCCCATCCTCATGTGCAGTTGTGTTTCTGCTCACATACTTTTTCGGCACTGCTGCAACTCTTTGGTAAGTGTACGCTAATTTATATTATTTTTCTAAAACTGTATTTAAAGAACTGCATGTACACTATATGTACAATTTTCTCCTACTCTTTATATTATATACATGCATTTTAATCTTTAAAATAAGATTATACAAATGGCAAAAGTTATTAAACTCTCTTGTCCTATCCTTTTGCCATTTTACTATTATCTTTAGTTCACATATACTTGTAATAATGTTTTAATTACGTGCTAACATAAATTAAATTTTTTCATGTCACTTGCTTGCATCTTCTACAACTTAGAATATTCTAATTGTAAATATGCAGTCATTCGTGCGTACACATTTATTTCATGTGTGTAAAATGTTTCCTGTTTTACTAAAAATGAATTTAATGATACTATAGTGAAACCACAGTCTTTCAAGCTATCTGATCAGTTGGTATGCTATACCGGCGTAGTATTTAAACAATGTGTTTGAGTGAAGAAATTATTTAATGCTGGATTTTTTATATTCAAGCTGTTAATCAGTATACAAAAACTAAACAGTATATTATACAGTGCGCTTTTTATTAGATTATTGTCGGAATGAGTACGAGTATATGATAATATGCATTTATTGCTCTATTCCACTATGGATTTTTTTAAACTTTATCAATAGCGACATAGGGTAATTTTCTCTATTCTTTTACTCCTACTCAATCTCATAGATCACCTAATAAAAAACACACTGCAGTTGCGATCCTACAGACTATTTAAAGTCCCAATCAATGCAAAATCTGAGAAAATATTCAACTATTTCTAGGTTTTGTTCACTGTGTGTCTGTAATTAGACATGTCGTTTCCAAATGTAACTACTCAGGTTGCTTGTGTACTAAATCACTCACAAAGATTTACTCCTTCCTCTTTATTCCTCTGTAGTTATCGTTTACTCTTACTCTTAGCTACTTATCGAGTCTGCTATAAACATGAAATAATCTGACTGAATATTTACTATGCACTGGAGACTAACTCGACTCGACACAATAATCAAAGATATAATAAGATTAGTATTCCGTATAAGTAGTGTACATGAAGGGTGTGTATGTATACCTATAAAGCCGATGTGGGGAACGTGGAAAAAACATGTCATGGAATTTAGGGCTTATTTTTATGGTATTGATTTCCTCGTTTTGTTCAAGCTGCAGAGCTAAACCCAGTGCCCTCCCGCAGCACATGGCTTTGGAAAATACAAGTTTGAAATTGAATCTGTGGACATAGTTTGATTTACGGGCAGAATTATGTATACGACTCAGTAAACCTTGCACATGGAATATTTTTAGCTCATAGTCGGGTTTATATCTGGGTTTTTATCCATATAGTTAACTCTTTAGGCTGCAGAGTCGTCAGAAAGTTCCCCGGAACCGATTTCGGATATTTATTACAAAGAAACAAAAATGAAATTGTAATGCTGGTTTAACCTGCATTCAAAACCAGCGCTTCCAACCAGGTCCTACTTTAAAGCCCTATACATGGATTCAATTCCCAATTAACTCATTGTACTCGACTATTTCCCATTTTTCTTTGAAACTTTCCAAAGATCGGTTGGACTACGATCCGTTTCGTATAATTTTTTTCTGAAATTTGATTCAATTCCCATTAGGTTCCTATTAGAAATTTGTCTAAAGGCCGGTTCCATTTTATCCTGGTTTATACAAATTTTCCCATAGGCTACTTCGGTTGCTATGCGGTTATTAAATTTTTTTATAAAAATTGTTTCGTTTTTCAGTTGGGTGAAAAGATTTACAAATCTTCCTGGTTTGTGTTTGGTTATCATAACATTTTTTCTAAATGCCGCTTCGGTTCCGGGTATAAAATGAAATGGTTCTGTCCAGTTCATAAAATGATTAAAATTTTACAGCTCTATTTACACAGAAATTTTACATACAGTTTGGTGTGCTTGGGATTTTTGTGGATTGGGTAGATTGTATTGCCTGTTGGAGTGATCCAGGGGAACAGGACAACATTCCTGGGTGTCTCTCGTTGAAAATGTCTTCATATTATCCTTCCTTTGTGTTGCATAGTAGTTTCATTCAAAGAAAAATAAGTAGACCCTATGCAACCAAAACATTAAAACAAAAACCAAATGTGGCTATATCGTGGCCGGTCCACATAACATGCATTCTACATCTGAATAAATTTTTATTTCGTTTAAAGCAGGGCTTCATGTTCATTTCTTATACTTTTACCTACCAACAGAGTGTATAGTAACTCTGTACGATACAGTGATCAATATAAAGTTCGTTTCGTGGTGATATTGTGATAGTAAAATAGTCATGGAACTTATTTCTTCACCCCCTACTTCGACTAGGATTGTATACAATGAATTTAATACTTCTTATTCTCCAAAGCACAGACATTCAAATGTTTCTTTTATTTTTTACTCCTAGGATATACACTAAGCACCTTCTGTGTGTTTCACTTTTCTTTCCAGTCCAGCCTGTTTTATTTTTCCCCTACACTGCCTGAATTCTTATTCTTGCCTTGTTTCTTCACGTTGTCACTAAACACAAAATCATGTACACTGACAGAGTACAATCCAGTTAAACATTTGGGATAGGTGGTATAGTGTTTATACAACGGAAGGTGTGTATAGAATTTCCAAGAGTAGGAAATTAATGTTATTTTTGAAATTGAATGTGCCTTTCAATTAAACATTCAATTCAATAAGTCCATGTTGTTTTGACACAGTCGAGAACCTACATGGCATTATTTGTGGTGTGGCTCAGAATGATATTAAGTAGGAATTTGAGACTGCATTCAATTAGCCTTGACGCCCACACAAAAACAAAACTGACAAAGCTGTCTCTTTCTAAGTATGCATTGTCTATAGCCAAAAACAAAAGTCTAGTCTGAATGGATTTCAAGACAATAGACGTTGACACGTTTTAGAAAGCACCCTGGAGCGTCCCCAATAATTTTGCTTTCTCAATAATAATATAATAATAATGAGTATCAATAATGAGCTTGGGTTGGTGTGCCCAAATGTATTATTATATTGATCCATATAAATTGTACTAAATAAAATACAGTGATTATGAGTATTAATTAGTATCAGACTTACAAAATTCATTGTATAAAAGCCCTGTATATGTATTTCTGTCAGTCAGGGATATAAAGACAACCTTAATAAACGAGGAGCATTAGGCTTGTATTATTTTGATGTATTTTAAAGTCTCATGTAGAGCTTTATAATTGCAATGCACCTTTCTGTGTATAATACAAAGTTTTCCTGAGGGAAGTGAGAATGAGCGGAGTAATCACCTACTAGAATTTGAGTGTGAGGTTTTTTCTCGTTTGTTCCTCGTTTAAATTCTGTAAGCTGACAATGACTGACACTTGAGCTTAAGTTGCTTATAAATTACGTGGCTACTGGAATGCTCGTTTCCCTCTTCAGAAAAACTGACGGGAGTAAATGTAGACTGTTAACCCTTTTAAACTCTTCAACAACCAGTCATAATCCGAGGTCCTGCATTTATAACAGCTCTATACATTACCCTGCTGTATATAATGTGCATTTTAGTGTTTAGTCTGCATATTCCTATTTTCCTGTATATTTCTATACAACTGAAAAATAATTTAAAGTGTATTTCAGTGTGGTATATCTCATATTATGATCAAATTGTGTTGAAATGAATATAAGCGCAGAAATAGCTCGTAGTTAGAAATATTAGATACGAGAATAATAATCTCTGAAAATCTGAGTTTCAGGTTTTACACAAAACAAGCCATAGGAGAGAGAGCTCCGTAAAAGGGCCACAAAGACTAGTTCTGAAAATCTGTTGGTTTATGTTGGGGATGGGACGTGGGCTCGTTGTATTTTATATACCTGACAGGATAACTGATTGTGAGATGGTGATTGAATGAGAAAAGCTGGGAGAAATGCAAAGAGAGGACTTCCTTTCAAAACTTATTTAGTGCCTCTATAGATATGTGTCTACATTATGCCTTGGTATACATTTTCACAATATGAGTCGTCAAACATAATTTTCATGCCTTTATGTTAGCTTTAGTATATATCTAGGTTTATACTGCATTTATCATCTTACTCTTTCTCTGTGCACAAGGCTATGTGACTCTTTTTCTAACTCAGTTAATGTACAAAGCCTGTTACCCTAACCTCATCCGCTGTTTATTGTATATTACGTGCATTGTATATTTGTTTAATAATACTCCGGTTTTACTGTATATACTCTTGTCATAGAATTTCAAGTCTTTTACAACAATCATGATGTAATGTAAAATGCATGCAGTCCATACTCAGTACCCTACAAAGTAATGATATTATTCTAGGTATATATTGTATTGTACATAGATTCTCTGTTAGAATCGGGGCAAAAAGAATATATATAAGAAATAATTCTAGCTATAGAGAGACAGAGAAAAAGAAGCTGTGTGAGTTGTGTGTGTGTGTGAGAGAGAGAGAGTCGTCCGAATTGAGAGGAAAGATGAAACCAAGAAAGGGATTTAGTTTCGTTGTAACTGGATGTTTGACATCCTCCGTTTCCCCCCTTTTTCATTCTGTCTCTCTCGTGTGTAAGAAAGACGAGACTGGTTTAAAGTAAACGTGAGGTTTTCTCTCAAATGTCTACGGTTGAAGGGAGGAAGGCACAGGATTTATTTATGGATGTGTTCAGTGTATATCCCATTTTCTCATATATCTTTTTCACTAGGTACCTTACCTACTAGCTACACGGAAACCCAATGGATTTATTTAGTATTGCTATAAATTCCCCTTTCTTGCCTTCCTTTCTTGCCTCTGCCATGTTATAACGTGTATTGTTATTGTTATGTGAGTCTTTATGTTCGAGACACATTTCCTTTACCTATAACATATCTACAGTTTATTCGGTTGCCAGATTATGGTGTAAACTACATATACACGTATACTTTGTATTATTGTGCTATATCTATGTAATACAGCTACTACAATAATATTCCTAGTTAGATAAATGTATAGTATATGGTATTGTATAAGTGGGTAGCCTGTGTTGCTGTTTGACTGTGTGATGGCTGTTCAAGTGAAAAAGTGTAAAGTTTGATGGTTTAAAGTTTTCCTTTTGTTTGATTGTGCAGGTGGGTCATCCTTTGTTTGTCTTGGCTGCTCTCCCTTAACAGAGCCCTGGCTATTAACCTTCAGCAGAGAGAATGGTCCATGTTCCATCTGACCAGTTGGGGTCTGGCGTCCATTCTCACGTCTACAGCCCTCGTACATAAAAAAGTCGACGCAGATGAACTCACCGGGATTTGCGGTGTTGGATTTCAGGTACAATCTCAGCCATAGTCACTACCTTTCAAAAATGTTCAAAATTATTAGTTAAAATATTTCGTAGGTGTAAGGTATACAATGAAATGCATACGGGTTGAATTTCTTAAATATTATATTCATTTATAATATTTAAAATATAGATTTCATTACAAAAATGTTACGATTTTGTAGCTTTGTATTACATGTAGTGTCTTGTATCTCGATACATGATGGGAAAATTAATTTGTATGGAGAATTGAATGAAATGACACAAAGAGTTTGGATATATGTATATGAAAAAAGAATGGTATGAGGAAAGATGCAATGCAACATGTAACTGGTTTGTTAACAAGGAGCACTTTAAGTGCATGAATTTAAGCAAATAGTTCTAAAACCAAACTGACAACTAGAAATCAGACTCAATTATTGGAAACGTCAATTTATTTGTTTATTACTGCATCAAAGCATTAATTATCATCAAAGATTTGCCTTTAACAATGCATTGATTAGGTACAGTGCTTAGTAGTTACTCACAAAATCAAATCACACACAAGGTATACATATAATACCTACATAACAAGCCTCCTCAAAAAACGTTCGATCCGGCAACCAGGCATCTAGTTATAATGTTTACATAAAAATATCACAAAATAATGTTAAGGTACTAAGAAGAAGTTAGTGTATAGTTAGAAGGTGCATCAGCATAAAAATTCGTGCATGTGTACAATTATATGAGGATGTACTTCTGTATGGTTATAAATACATGTATTTATGTACACTTCATATTATTTAGAACTATCTGTACAGACAGCATGAGCTCATGTAAGAGCAACTACATTCACAACCAGTTGCATATTATTACTGTGTTTAATTCAAACAACTTTTAACAAACAAGTCTTGAAATTGGTTATTTCCGTTTCTTGTTAATTATCTCCAGTTCAGGTCGTTTGCTATTTATTCTGAGCTACTAATTGGATACCAATCATCACTTGATTTCAGTAACAGACGACCGGATGCAATTTGCATGTCAATGAGAGAAATATTAACACAAACTGGCATGGAATAAATAAATTCAACCTGCTTTCCGAAGAGTTAGAGTTATATTATTGTTACATAATTAAAAGCCACATACATAGTGATACATTGTCTTAGTGTAAAATATGCATCTCTTACATAAATACCGTATTTACTCTTATTTTAGCCCGGGCTATAATCATTCAAAATTGGTGTGTGAAGAAGCATATCATTAGAAGGGGGCTATTATTTATAAAATAACAAAATTTGTCTTGAATATAAATTTGAATTCCGCGGGTTTAAAGTTTCGTTTTATCGAATTTAGCAGCGTTTAATACAATTAACTGAGACACTTCATTCTGGAGGGAGGCTACCATTAAAGGGGGTTATAATTATGAAAAATGTATTTCAGGGGGGATATAAATAGAGTGGGGCTAAAATTAGAGGAAATACGGTATACATATTTAAATATAATATGTGTACATCATAAAATGTATAGTTGCTGCCCACATTTTATTTTGGCACGTATATCAATACAGTAATATTAATTCCTCGTATTTTATTTTCAGGACATGGATGCTTTGAAATACTACAGTCTGGTGCCCGTGAACATTTGTTTAACGATTGGAATAATATTTCTGTTGCTGGGTCTTCTGTGTCGCCTGTTTCCGAATTGGAACGCTTCGATTTTTAGCATGGAATTTTTGAAGCCTAAATCCTGTCAGCAGAACCGACTGACGAATTGCGAACTTTCTTCAGGAGGCTCATCTGCACATCAACACCCGCATTTATCTCTGGGAGGACCGGGAACTGCTTCCCATTTGCAAAGCAGTTTCCGGGCTCCACCCGGCTACAGTCCAGTTCTTGTTCTTCCGAACCACAACCATCATCACAACCATCACGTGCATCACGGACATGCATCTCAGTGCACGGCGTCTAATTCCCATTCCCATCACTCTCATAATATGGGACATTTCACGAGTAATTGTGTGAGCGGGAGTTGTGGCGGTGGCGGAGGTGGTGGCAGCGGGAGTTTTCATAGTAATAACAATGCAACAAGTAATGCATCTAATGCTACGCCAGTAACAAATGTTCCTGTAACTCATGGACAGCAGCAACAGTTGTTCGGTGGAAATAGTCCAGCTAGTGTGGTGGGCATCGGAGGACTCCATCGACTCAGAGCTTCCGAAAACTCAAAAGCTGTTTGGATGAGAGTTGGCATTTTTGCCTTAGTCCACAGCCTTCCTATTGCTTGTCAGGTCAGTCAAATTATTTCATATATCTATTTTGTCTCTATTTACCCGACACAAAAT
>JAQFYB010002534.1:0-23990 GCA_034694085.1 Pogonognathellus longicornis
TGTTTCATTTAATTTTAAACTGCATGTACATGGACGGACATATACAATTAATAATATGCAGTGGTGTATGAATTTATACTTTCTTAGAAGTTGTTTCTGAATTGGAGAGTTTTATGACAATTTGTTTGCCCTTTTATGACATAATAATTTATTCTGAGGATGCACGTGTACCCATTTCGCCCCCCTCCCTGGCTACGCGCATATAGTCCAAATAATGAGAAATAAATAATTAATAAAAATGTTACTTTTTTCAACAGCTCAGTTTTGACTTTTTGAAGTTCTTACTGTTTGTAATCTAATTTTATTTCAAGTCATTACATAAATTTTAAATTATTAATGTCCAAAATATTCTAGGATTCATATTTTCGATGAATTTTTTCAAGCCCTCATCTCATACTCATGAAATGTGGCATAGGCATTTACATTTACATTATATATTATTATGTAATGTTAATGTTAGTAAATATGCCATAAAATTCGACGCTTTCGTCGTAAATTCTTAAAAATATATAAATATTATTATTCAGGCACGTACCCAGAGGGGGTGCACGTGCACCCCCCAGAATGCGTTTGATATCTAAAAAATAGCTTATTTTACCATAAAAGTTCAAAAAATTAGAAAAAAAATCGCGCTACGCGCGAATTTGAAACGTTTTCAGTTGGATTGGACATAATTCAAAGCGCTGTAAGCACTCAATTTTTACCCATATTAGAATTTTGCTCTACAATTAATTACTTTCTGTAAAAAACCTTGCTGTGCACCCCCTAGCTTACGATCCTGGGTACGTGCCTGTTATTATTGTATATATACTTGTTTTTATACTAGTAGCAATCAATTAAAACCCAAAGGCCTTAGAAGGTCTTTGTTAAAACCACATTGTACGCTATAAAAAATAGATAAACTAAAAACTACCACTCTGTAATTATTTTTCAAACATAGTAAAATTTTTAATGCTTCTTATCCATCTTCTGACGTTGGAATTTTGTGAATATAATTATTATAATTATATATTTTTAGCAATGTATAAATAGATTTAGAATAACCGCTAAAGTAAATATATACAGAAAACGACCACGACCCTTTGAGAATGAAAACATATTTTTAAATACATAAAATAGAATTGTGTTTTAAAAAATTATAGCACCGATAGCAGAAATTATCAATTACCCAAAAAATTATTATCACAGTTATTCATTACAAAATTAATTAAAGAAATAACATGCAAGCACGTATCCAGGGGGTTCACACACATACAGGTTGCACATTGTGCATAATATGCACCCCCAGACAATATTATTGCTTGATCATGTATTTATAATTCCAATTTTTTATTTTTAACTATATTTCAACTCACTTGTTTTGCAAAAAATGTTTTAAAAATGTAAAAATGAAATCATACATTTCAGTATTCATATTCATAATGAACAAATCATCATGCAACGAATCTCTGCGCTGCGCTGCTGCACTGCATAATGCAATTTTTGTAAACTAACATAAGTAAATATATATAATAGGTACTATTTAATAAGTTTTCAGTTATTTTAGCATAAATCATATAGTGAAATTGCGATGCGTTATCTCAATTGAATTATGTAACAGAAAAGATTATTTTTTTCTTCGTTCAAGGTGGTAGTGGTAGATGTAAGATAAAATATAAATGCATATTAATTATATATATTATGCTTTTTTAGTAAGATGTGTTTAATTTTTTAGTTAATCTAATACAATGAGTGCGTGACCATTTTACTACTTAACTTAGCTAAAACCACTAATAAAAATCATGATTAATAATTTAATTAATTTTTAATGCAGGGTACATTTAATGACTAATAATTTTTGAAATTGCATCACGCTGCGCTGGCTATAATTATTTATACGATATACCTCGCTTCACGGGTTTCACTTATTATATGATTATGAAATTATGATATAATAAAATAAAGTATTATTTCGGTTCGGAACATTTCGTTCCTTCCCAAAAACCGATTTTTTTTTAATAGTTTATTCATATGTATTTCCGTGAGCCCGATTTCGAACGACATTTCATGCTCCGACGCTATTGAACATTGAACCTTCTTTGATTATTGTTAGCTGGATACCACACGCACACGTGTTGTATTCGAGGGCGTACGATTGTATTCAAACTACATTACATCGTGGAGTCAACTATTTTAGGCAAATTCTAAACATCCGCTTTTTCTATTGTTAGAACAATTACTTAAAGGGAATACAAAATTAAAACATTTACAATTTCAACAAACTGCTTGTACTTTTGTATTTAATCAAAATTTATGCAACTATTTTTAACGTAAAGTTCGTAAAGGATCTTTCGTTAGTCCGTCTGTTCACTGTTTGAAATCATAGCATTGTTGATTTGATCTTACTTATTGTGATTGCGATTTACGAGTACATATTACATCATTATGAGGTAAAAAATTGAAAATAGTAATTTCATTATTTAGTGAGCTAATTCCTGGAATGAATGTTGCATAGGAATTTTATATGTCATGGTAGGGTAGATGCTTACATCAAAACTGTTATCTTAAATCATAAATAATTAATGAATATACTTTTTTTTGTAGTTCTGAAGTAGGTTCTGAAGCGAAATCGAAGAAGGCACTTAAAAAGGAAATGAAAGGTGCATTGAAAGCTGCAAAAAAGGAAACAAACAATGTATGTTTTTATTTTGTCCAGTTTTACTTCAACTCACTGTATTACGCCTACGCGTACAGTTTGACATTTTAGAATTTATTATAATAGTGCTTGATGTTGTTTTCGCCTGAAGGAGTATATAGTCTACCGATAGAGACTACGTACGAACCACTCAGCTCACTTGGTTATAATAGTGCTTACTGAAAAATGGCATTACTAACCAATAACTGAACATTTCTTATAAGAACAATTAAAAATAATTTAGGAAAATCTAAAGAATGAATGCATAATTGTTTTAGGAAAATCGCGATGAAGTGAATAATCAAGAAGAACCGGATATTTGTGAAGGAAAATATGGAAATCTTCCTTTGAACAAATCTCAACAGAAACAGACGAGAACTGTAACTCGGGTATCTGAAGTCACAACTGATTTGGCTCAAAAGTCAATTTGGATTCGAGCTCGTTTACACACTAGCAGAGCCAAAGGTATTGGGACACTAAAATATTTGCATTGATACTACTTTGGGGTTTTTTCAAATATTTTATAATCTATTATTACATTATACATTGGGTTTTATTTTTCAAACATAATATTTGATTGTTTATTAATGCTTTAGGTAAGCAATGCTTTGTGGTCCTGAGACAAGGAAGAAGCACCATACAAGGCATTATTTCTGTTGGCACAACCACTAGCAAACAAATGCTGAAGTTCGTTTCAAAGTAAGTTGACACTAAAACCATTGAACATTTAAACGCTATGCTAAATCCACTGATTAAGCCAATATTAAACTGTTAAACCAGAGGCAGAACCTTTTGATACACTCAATTTATTCTTTAATTATTACTGGAGTAAGTATAGAGACGTTAGAGAGACAAGTTTTTAGCATTATGTCTGGTCTGGCAAATTAATTAATGTATGAAGTAAAGGATTCAAAGTCTCTCTTTCAAAAACGCTTCTTATTGTAATCATTTCTATTTTCATTTTTCACACGGATTTCTTATTTATATGCTTATTACTACTTTATATTACTTGAAGTATTTCTTTATGCGTTTATGTTATTATAATCATACGTAAAAACTAAAGGATAATCTCATTTATTTCTGCAGTATTTCTAAAGAATCGATAGTTGATGTCAAAGGACTTGTTCAAAATGTGCCTAAACCTATCGAGTCGTGTACGCAGTCTAGCGTAGAGTTAAATTGCGAAGAATTTTGGGTAGTAAGTGCTTCTGAGCCAAGGCTTCCTCTGCAAATTGACGATGCAGCTCGACCCAACACCGATGTGATGATAATAATACAACAATACATTTAACTTTTGAAAAAGTACGTCATATTTATTCATTCAATCTAAACTGATTGTAGGATGAAGACAATCTGAATATTCGTGTCAATCAAGACACCAGGCTTGACAATAGAATTTTGGACCTACGAACTCCAGCTAACCAGTCCATCTTTCGAGTTGAAGCAGCGGTATGCAAGCTATTTAGGGAAGCATTAGAGAAAAAGGTACACGAATAATAATTTCTGAACATATTTAAGAAACATCATGTTTTGCACTGATACATAATTTATTATTGCAGAATTTTGTGGAAATTCACACGCCAAAAATTATTTCTGCAGCAAGTGAAGGTGGGGCCAATGTTTTTACAGTTTCATACTTTAAAACGTCAGCCTATTTGGCCCAAAGTCCACAGTTATACAAACAAATGGCAATTGCTTCTGATTTTGAAAGGGTCTACACTGTTGGTGCAGGTATTTCATGGAATTGATAAAAATTATTATTAATATTGTCACAAGTTATCTATTTAAATTTTTTAAATAATCACAATGAAAACATTAAATAGTTTTTAGAGCTGAAGACAGTAATACACATAGGCATTTGACCGAATTTGTCGGATTAGACTTGGAAATGGCCTTTGACTCTCACTACCACGAGGTAAAGATTATTTGATGGTAAATACCATTTGTATTATGTAAGTCGAGATTGTTTGTATTGTCTCTGCTGCGCAAATTGAGACTATTTATGGACTTTTATGTATATTAATTTATGTAAGTGCATGATATTTTACATTCGATTAAAATGTCGAATCATTCACAGGTGGTTGACGTCATTGGAAATACGTTTACGGAAATGTTTAGAGGCCTTAGAGACAAATATGCAGAAGACATCCAAGGAGTGAAGAAACAATACAATGTTGATGAATTCGTATTTTTGGATCCTCCTTTAAAACTGAACTATTTGGACGGAGTGAAAATGCTTCGCGAAGCTGGAATAGAAATGGGTGATGAGGACGATTTGTCCACCCCAAACGAGAAATTGTTAGGAAGGCTTGTCAAAGCTAAATATGATACTGATTTCTTCATATTGGACAAGTATCCACTTGCTGTTCGTCCATTTTACACTATGCCGGATCCAGTCAATCCTAAATATTCAAATTCTTATGATATGTTCATGAGAGGTGAAGAAATACTTTCGGGAGCTCAACGTATTCATGATCCTGAGGTAACATTTCTCAATATTCGAAATATCTTAATTGATCATAGTATACTGAATACTGATCATAGGTTTAAGGCCCGTCGTGTAGGTACTATGTACATGTAGATTGACACGACAAGTCTTAACTTAAAAATTAACCTATGAATTGGTACCACCACGATGCACGATCTGTATATCCTAATACACAGATCATGGTACCACTATGCACTATGATTTTATCTTTTGCACAAATCACTCCTCGAACTTAAAGCTACAAAGTAGATGTACATGGCATTTATTGTTATACCTTGCTTCATTCAAACTGTATTCAGTATTGATATTGATATCACATCGCTGAATACAAATACCTTGAATATATGTTTACGTTATTATAAAATAAAATTAAGGTGAATGCTTTTGTTGCAGTTTCTCTCTGAAAGGGCCAAACATCATGGAATAGATTTGGAAAAAATCAAGAGCTACATCGATGCATTTAGATTTGGCTGTCCTCCACATGCCGGGGGAGGAATTGGAATGGAGCGGGTTACGATGCTTTACTTAGGACTCGACAACATAAGAAAAACATCAATGTTCCCTCGAGATCCTAAAAGACTGACTCCATAAACGCAACAATCAATCATAATACATCTACCCACCCACAGGCTTTACGGAAAAAACAAAAATTGTCATAAACATGTAACTTATAAAACCAGAAATCATGAAATGGGAATAAAAGGAAAAATGTGTTCCTAACTCCCCAAAATCAGTTAATTTTGATTTCCTAAAAAATCATACCAGTCAAACAACTCCATTTACAAACTCATCAATTTTGCTTCTGTATTTGTGCTGTAGGAGTAGGCTGTAATTTAAACTCGTTCTTCTTGTCAGTTTCTCCTTGGTTAAAGCCTGCAGAATGGAACCAGAAGAAGTGCCCGGGAAATTTGGAATTTTACACTTATTAAATTTCTCTTACGTGCACTGTGCACTTGTAAGTCTTAAGTAAATACGTCTTTAAATTATAATAATAAATGTAGTATTATGTGTTAATTAACTTTAATTCCAATACAATCCATCATTAAGTGTAGCTCGTCACGTACATGCTGCTTCCGTTTAAGTTACACATTTAATTCATACAGCAGCCTTTGCCCTTTTCTTTTGTACATTAGTAGAAGGAGGGATTAAAATAACAGGTTTAATTATACACCTGTATGTAGCTAAGCTATAAAGTAGAAATCTTTAGTACAAGGACAAACTGATGAAATTAAGATAACGACAAGGAAATCCTTTAAATATCTGCAACGTGTCGAATGTCCAGTGTCCAACTACACTTGGAAGTTGTTCCAAGTTGGAATCCACAAAATATTGTCCTAGGCTGTTTAGCAGCATAAAATAAATCGTAATTTAATAATAGTAACCAAACCAGTCGTCATTGTCAGCTTTTTTCAATTGACTTAATATCAAATACTATCAATAAGGCTTATTGTCAATCGCATCAATTTAGCATGCTCTAGCCACTGACAAATCGAAATGGGTTTTATTGCATCAAACAGGTTAGTTATAAATATTTAATTGTGTTTAATTATAGATTCCAACTGTTAGCTACACTGACAGATGCTTAGATAAAGCGCTACAGTCGGCGTTTTTGAAATGTCGAAAAAAAAATTATTCTTGTGTTTTTTGTTGATTTTTGTTGAGCTTCCTGTTTGTATAATTTTTAACTGTAATCAGAATGTTTTTGTTAATGTACATTATATCAATAATTTTTTGGATAGTTTCTATAATTCTCATCGTATATTTTGTTTTAATTTCAATTAGAATTGCATTAAATAGAAAAATACAAAGTAGCGACATACATTAATTTATCATGGCATTAATCCTATTAATTTTATTAAATTGTTGCAGATGATGGGGTTTCATAAAGATCGTACCCGTGCGTTTGAGATAAGGAAGAGGATAGTGACTTCTAAAAGAATAGTTGGACCAAAGGAAGTCACATAACTGCTCTGAATTAACATCAACAATGGCATTCAGTCGACTAATAAAAAAATTTTACGTCTTTTTCGTGATACTGGCTGGACTGTCTTGTTGGGCTCTTCTGAAGAATATGAGACATGATGTTACCTCTGGCCCAAATAAGGAACCACATGAGGGCATTGAGGTAGGTCAAGAAATAACAAAATTAATTTGTCAGCTTGGTTTTGACCGATCAATGTTATTATTTGTGTTATTACAAGTAATTGTTATTACGTATTTTCATTATTATTTGTTAGGTGCGTCAAATATCCAGTCATTTAAATGCTTTGGAAGGAGAAATAGCGTCGCAACAAATTTTATCAAGTCTTCTTCTACAAAAATTGAAGCAAAGATACGTAGAACGTAACGATGTACTAGAAGAGCCCGAAATACCTAAAAGCAAGTCAATGCCAAATCAAGATAATGTAAATGTTCCAAGTCCAAATAAGTTGGAAGTTTTGCAGTTGGAACTTCAGCATGAAGCTCATCATGGAGAAGTACGGAGTGACGGACAAGAGCATCTCAAGCAACATGAAGGTGCTTTATTGGACAACCAGGCAGTAGCAAATGAGGGAAACGATAATCGTATACAAGAAAATATTCAGAGTGAATCTGTGATAGGAGTTCTAGTGTTTGTATGTAATCGCCCAACAGTTAAACGGTGTTTGGATCGATTATTAAAGTATCGCCCTTCAGCTACGAAATTTCCAATTATTGTTAGTCAAGATTGTGGTAAGCATCCAGCAACTACTCAAGTGCTAAGTACTTACGGAAATATATTTACTCACATAATGCAACCAGACTTGGGTGAAATTGATGTTCCGCCAAAAGAGAAAAAACTCAAAGGTTACTTCAACATTGCTCGACATTATGGCTTCGCCCTAAATTATACGTTCAATGTTCTTAACCACACAAACGTCATTATAGTTGAAGGTACTATTGTTATTTTTAATTATATCATATTCAAAATGATTATAATCATCCGAGTACGGAGCGCATAAATGCGCTCCGTACTCGGATGATATTTTGGCTCTTTTGTGTGTAAAATTAATAATTGTTTTTTGTTTTTGTTGAATGCAGATGATTTGGAAATCGCTCCAGACTTTTTTGAGTATTTTTCAGGGACGTTACCTATCATGCAAAAGGATCCTAGTATATGGTGTGTTTCTGCCTGGAATGATAACGGCAAAGTTAAACGTATTAACGAGACTGCGTTCGATCTGCTTCATAGAACTGATTTTTTCCCAGGCTTGGGTTGGATGCTGTCAAAAAACATTTGGAACGAGTTAATGGTGAAATGGCCAAGAAGGTTTGTATAAAACTATTCGAATTCTATTTAAATTAATTATAACAATAATTATTTATTGTCATTATTTACTTATTATCCTCCTTAAAATATTCATCCACCAATTACCTTTAATTCCGGTGCATTAATTTTGTATAAACCATTTTTGAAGGAAAGTTCTACTTTATAAAAGCCACAATTTATTTTGTAATCGGCATATTTAGTTACTGGGATGATTGGATGAGAGAACCAGCTCAAAGAAAAGATCGTATTTGTATTCGACCAGAGATTTCTAGAACAAGTACATTCGGAAAGTACGGAGTCAGTCAGTAAGTACAAAATGATACAAGTTGTTTTTGAATACCAGTTGTTTTTAAATACAGCATTTTATCAGACTGCATATACAGTTTGACTCTTTAAAATACATACAGGGCTTATGTAATTTATTAAATTAATCGTTAAGACATAAATCCGAGTTTTACCTTGCATAATGCGTTGTATATATTTCACAGGGGAACTTATTATCAAAATCATTTGAGATTTATAAAACTAAACGACTATTTTGTGCCTTTTTCTGACCTGAATTTGACGTACCTATTAAAGGTTATTGTTTTTACTATTGTTGAATTTTTGTTATCCCGAACAATTTTCTTACTAATTTTTGATTGATTGTGGATTGTAGGACGTATATGATGTGAATTTCGTGCGACGTGTGTATTCGAGTCAAATAATTAAGTCGGTGGATGAATTAATGAAGGTAACCCAAACATCCGACATTAACAGTGAATTTCGTTTGATGTATAGAACAAAGCAGGATTTCCGATTGTTTGCCAAAAGGCTTGAAATCATGGAAGATTTTCGGGTATTTAGAAAAGTTAATTATGAAATTCATTCTTATTTCAATGGGTTAACAATTCTATAGTATACAAATTATTTTGCAGGCCGGAGTTCCGAGAACGGCTTATCGAGGAGTCGTTCCTTTCATGTACAATAAGAGAAGAGTTTATTTAGCTCCTGGAGCAAACTGGGAATCATATCAGCCATATTATAGATAGGAAAATCGAATGAATACTTTATCTTGCAACGAGAAACAACAATTTACTTATATGTAGGTACTCGTTTATTAATATCGTTGTTCTCTTTGCTAGCAATTTACTAGCTCAAATGAGTACCTCTCGAAATAGCTAAAATTTTCAAAATGCTTAAATTGTGTTTCTTGACGAAATATCTATGATGTTTGTGGTAATGAATGTTGAAGTTATATTTTGAGGTTTATTATTAGATTAGAGAATAGCGGCGAGTTCCGCGTTTCACATCGGTTAGCATAATATAAGTAAGTCTA
The DNA here is from genome assembly GCA_034694085.1 of Pogonognathellus longicornis. NCBI lineage: Eukaryota > Metazoa > Arthropoda > Collembola > Entomobryomorpha > Tomoceridae > Pogonognathellus > Pogonognathellus longicornis. The sequence goes on from JAQFYB010002534.1 coordinate 9,770, forward strand.
TGTTTACTTGTATTAGTATAGTTTTTCCTCGTATAGTTCTCAATTGCCTAATGAAATATTCCGAATTTACCCGGAAAATGGGCTTAGAAAATCGAAATGAGATTGCAAATGAAGTATTGTCAAAGTGGATAATAAGTTACTTATTGCCCACTTTGGTATTGTCAATCAAGTATATATGAAAATAGCTCAATGTTATATTATTGCTCCCTAAATCGTGATGTATCACGAGGCGTATGGAGAAATATAGGCCATCATAAGGGCTTAAAAATGAAGTATGAATGTGACTGACTAGGTATGTGACTGTGACTCAAGTTTCAAGTATGTACTCCGCTGTCTACTTCTTGCATTCCGAATATTCCGAAATCAAGAAACTTTAATGATAGTTTGAATTTATTAACTACAGTTGTTAGTCTCACTAGTAAAATTAAATTAATTTGTAGTGCCATCAGTCTCATGACATGAGTGATTAATAAGCAATCGACCATCATAGAAATATTTTCGTAATTTCCCATTCTTGAAAAAATGAAAGTTTTGGTATGGTAATCATATTTGTAGTAGTAATCGCACCAACTACCGAAACGTTCCTAATTAAATACTTTAGGTTGTAGGACTTTATACACCAGATTCTAAAAAAAGCCCAGTTTCCGTTGCTTTAAATTAGATTAGATTAAAAAATTTAAATTACAGTTTAAAAGTAGAAAACAAGGGATTATTAGTTACATTTCGTATAAAAATTATGGAAAAAATTATGTTTCTGCGTATTAATTGCGTATATTATGTATATTTCTTGTTTGCACTTGTAGCTATATATACTAAACAGAAACACACTAATACTATGCACATTTACCAACAGATTCAATTGACAAATACTATATATCTTATTCGGTTTGAGAGCCTATTGTGTTGCAGCCTTATCTAAAATGCACACACAATTGACACTGACACAACATTAGTGTTAACTTTGTTAACCCACAAGCTACGATACACAATAAACCTTACAAAATGGATATAAGAAAGTATCGGAAGATTACACACATTATGCAGGCAGAATAGTAGATACATATAATATAGAGAGATACATAACATCTCAAAAGCATAAAGTATCTTCCAATACTTAATAAAATATTCAATTTCATACCTACAGACCTTTAATTCTGTGTTCACAAACGTTTCAAACATTATTAACACTTGTTGTAAGCACAGCATCTAAATTGCCTGTTGCAGTGATAATAATGAATATTATAAACTCTGACCAAATGTCGTTTGTGGGTTTCTCCTGATTCCTCAATTATTTAACCAATAGATATATCACCCCCCCCCCCCATTCTCAACTCCGAAATAAAGCAAAATATATGTAGAAATTCATTGATTTAATCATCACTTATTTTGGTGAAAGTAGAGACAAAGATTTTCACCGTCCTGTGTTAAGTTTGGTGAAAGTAGAGAAAGCAATTTTTACAATTACTGTTATATTGTGTAGGTTTGGTGAAAACAGTTTTCACCATTCTGTCTCGTTTGTAGGTTTGGTGAAAGTGGAGAAATCAGTTTTCACCATCGTGTATTAAATGTTAGGTGAAAGCAGGGGAAAATTTGACAATTCAATTTTTCCGGTCGGTGAAAGTAGAGAAAGCTGTTTTAGGTTTGAACTGCAAGGTTTTTAAGTGTTTCGATCTTTCGGAGTTACAGGAAGGTCTAAGTAGGATCATATGCTTTCACCGGCTGTTCTTTACAATAGGCGTTGGCAAGAAATCTAGACTACTAAATCTTGTCTAGGTTACTTGGGTGTTGGTATTAATATGCGGGTAAGTAGTAGTATAGGTATTTGTAAATGATGATGACTTTACATACTATTTTTATGGTGTTTGTTAGTTGGGATCCGGATTCATGAAATCCTTCTGTACTAGTACTTTCCATTTAGGTATACCTAATGCTCTTTTGAAATTCAGTGTACAGTGTACCTACAATAGTTTCGACTTTGACCTAATCAATGTTTGTGACACTTAATCTTTGTGTACTCAGGCTCAGCAAAATATTATTAATCTCGTAGAAAGTTGGTTTGCCTATCTCAAATCAAAGTAATTGTAAGTGTGCAAAAGGTTCAGTTATAAATTACGTATCGGTAATATACATATTATCTGATGTAATTGAACACTAGCTAGTGAGTCTTAATATTATTAGCTACATTTGTGGCAATCAATAGCTTTGATGAAAGTCTACATTATTTTTATACACAATAGGCTGCATCGCAAGGAACAATCAAATTGTAGAAGTGTTGTCATTGTCACATTCAAAGTAAATCAAGTAATTTTACGTAACTGTAAACTCATTTTTGTGACTTCACAAAAAGTATTAGGTACCTTGTATTAATAGTGCACATCTACAGTGTAGGTAGAGTATGTAATGTACATACTAGAGTTGAATGCGTCGGTACGTCTCATTCAGCCTTGACCGCATTGCTCATGAACCTAGGTATATGATATTACATAAAATGGGACTTTACTCGATTTAATATGTAATTTCATTTTTAGCGTCTTTGCTATCAGTCTCTCGTAAATCTCTCCTTGTCTCCCGTTACTAGTACATACTTTGTATTGGGATTAACTGTAATATAACATTGAATTTGTTAAAAAATTATATTCATTAAGAAGTACAAACGAAGTAATTATCTATTAATCGCCAGTTTTTAAGAGAAATATGTAATGGTTTTGCAATGGGATTGCAATATAATAGTTAAGAAATGAGTACTCACTATGGAAGTCCTACCTACATATTTCTTGTTCCTATCCTAAGTACTCTTTGGAATGCATTAAAGAATGCGAAGTACAGTTCCGTATGCATACAGATATAGGAATGCCTGAAAGCTTGTTATTGTTATGTTTGTGGTTGATTGAATTTCTTACGCAATGTTTTCAGTCTTTTTGTTAGTTCTTTAGACGGTTTTGCAAGGTACTTTTAGTCAGCTTAGAGATTAACTAGTAATTTCTGATAGTATAGGAATAAAGGCATGCCTAAATTGTCACTTTAAATATTTTCCAATAATTTCTAGCATTACGGATTACGTAAATAGCAAGTTAATGTAGATGTGATGTTTGTAGAGTTTCAAGACAAAAGAAATTAGCGAGCTTCAGGTAATTTTTGAAACCTAAAATCTTCCATGTATAATTACAAACGAGCAATATTCTATTGACTTTTAGCCCCCCCCCCTTTTGTAACATTATTAACCCAACTATACCAAACCAATTCAGATTTTTTTCTTGATTTGGTGTGCTTGGTACATTGTAAACTTTCATGATTCTGTTTCCGAAATCACATGAGGTGAATTATTAATTATGTTCAGCTTTATCATTACAACCGTAAACCCTTAGAACTACAAGCTCATTACATATTATTCTTATGTCAGTACAATTCTGCATGAAATAGAATCGTACACTCACTTTACTAGCATGAAAAACTGAAACTTTGTGTTATCATAATTAATTATTTACAAATACAAATGTCTATAGGTAATGCCTACGTTAATTAGGAACTTGTGTTGCTAATTTTGTTGTAATATCTCTGGCTCTGGTATCGTATGCAAGCAAAACAGTTTTGACAAAATGAAATATTATCTGACTCATTTCAGTGAACTAATAACTATACTATACTCTTAGTTAAAATTATTAATGAAGCCATAGTTTAAGGTACTAAAAATTACAATAATGTTTACACGGCTTGCTTCAGTTTTATATGAAAATAATCGGTATGTACCGATTAGGAAGAAGTACTCGCTAAAAGTTAAGAATGACATAACTGGACGAATAAATTTAGCTGCCCAAGAATATAGGGAAATAGATACTATCAGTTACTATAATAAAATATGATAAACTTGTGATATATATGAAAACATAATTAAACATTAAACATGATGATACATAAATCCAATTGATGAAATGGTTTATAAATGTATGCGGAAAAGTTAGGTTAAAGCTGATGTTATAAGTTTGAATTTAACAATTAAATAGATATAACTATAACAAACTTGTGTGATTTCTCTTTATTACGTCAAAATTCTAAATAGTATACATGCAACATTTTTATGTCGTCATTATCCTAATTCTATGTTTTGTAAGTATTTAAGCCTTCGCAGTGTACGTGTATGTTATATATGCACTGAGACTCGTATTGTATTGTATTTAAGCGTTTTTAACTAAAATCCAACTTTGTAGTTCAATATTCATAAAAGTAGTAACAAAACAAATGCAAATCGATATTTTAAGAATATACTTTCTGTCTAGTAGGTACCTAGTTTATAAATCCACTTTGACCTTCGTTTCACATAAATATAAAATGACACGTGGATCAATACGAATGATTAAATTAGTTATTATCATCCCTGTTTAATATATCTTTCTGGAATGAACTCTTTTTTAGGTTTATACTTTTGTACTACTCAATTTCTATACCCTCCAATTTTTCGTTGACTTTAAGTAATATGTTCATGTAGTGAGATTTCAAATCGGAATTCTTTTTTCTCAGGTAGTCCTCTTGCTTTTTCCATTCTTTTCTGCAGGAGGTAGCCATTTTTTGCAAATACTTGAACTTTTTTCTCAGTTTATTCAGTTCTTCTTCAGCAACTGAAACCAAGGATTCAGCTCTTTGTGCGCGCTCCGAACTTTGGGACACTTCAGCTGTCCATTGCTCTATAAGCCCAGCTAGAACTCTGTAAGTTTCTAAAGTTTCTTCCGTTTGAATAATTACCGAAGATGTTTCTTTTGGGCTTGGCTGAATTAAAGCTGAAGACGCTTCCATGTTGTCACTTTTTTTATGGCCACCTTGAATTTCATTTCTACCGTTAGTAAGGGAATTAAAATCCCCAGCACCATTGAGAGGATTTTTTTCTGAAATGCGTCCCCCCTCATTATGAGCATTTGTTACAGGCGAAACTTCCTTTTCAACAATGTTGTCCGTAGAAGTAGTGATACTTCTGCTTTCTGGTTCTGTAAGAAAGCCATGATGAGTTTCAGCAAGCAATTTGATAGGACTTAATTGATTTTAACATTTTTAGTATATTTCAACAAGATTAATTACTTTTCTTTGATGGAGAAGACAGTCCTAATGCTTCTTGAGTTTGTTGCCACGTTTCGTAGAGTTTGGCCGGAAGAGTTGACAATCGAGAACGATACGCATCAATTTCAATTTCATATGCATCCACGATTTCTTTCTAAAATGAAAAGAGAAAAATGAAATGATACTGAATCCAAATAACGTAAACATCTAAAGAGTAAACAAATCTTAACTCTCGCTCACCTTTTCCTTATCCCATTTATTTTGCATTTCTGACATTTGCATTCGCAGTTCTTCTTCCACTTTAGCACTTGCCTTTGTTTCTGTTCCATTCTCGTAAACTGCACCAAACTCCTCTCTGAATTCTTTTTCCGCCAGCGCTTTTTCTCTAGCTTCATCCTCGGTACATTCTTCAATGAAACCGGAATTTTCAGTCTGTGTCTCAACTGTATGCTTAACTACAGTAAAACTTTCTTCGTGGAGAAGTTGTTGCGTTCTCTGGAAATAATAATAAAATGATTGAAAGTGTTATCACTAAATTTTTAATTTTAGTTACTGAATGTTACAGATTCGTATGATTATTATTTTATTCATTATCAAATTATCATTCATTACCTTATACACTCTTATTTGTCCCTCAAGCTCATTTACTACTTTTTGCCAAGCTGCATTGTCTCTTGCATGCTTTTCTCTCATTTGACGAACAAGCTGATTGATCTCAGCCTGTTGAGTAGACGTTCCTATTGCACTTAGCAATTTAACTTCTTGCTGCAGTTTATCATTCTGTTCAAAGGGGAAAATAGAATAATTTAGTTAAGATTTGATTATATCAACATCATATTAATTATAAAATATTACCTCGCTAATAAGTCTTGAACATTCATCTTTCGACGAGATTTCTCTTCTTCGAATCTGCTCAAACTCGTCAATGGCCTCACGAATTTTAGTTTTTAAATAGGCAATTTCTTCATCTTTTAAATCTAGAATTGACAACCAAAATCGTCAATAATTAAATTATTTACGTATATTTTTATAATATGTAGCAATCAATTTCCACACTCGCATTGTTTTGACCGAAACGACCAATATGATATAATAATTAATGTACAGGATTTATTCTGGTGACTTCAGAATAGAAACAAGAGTCCACTTCCTGAAAGTATCTAAACATGATTTTGTTGGGAGGACTGGACATCTATTTTTTACAAACTACTATGAGATCGTAAAGTAAAAATACAAACTCATCTGACACATGTCCTGCGTCGGAACGGAATTACGATTTACGATGCGATTAATCTTTCCAAAAGTTTTTACCTAATCCTCACTATAATATTCTTATCGCTGACCGAAGGAAGCCATTATATATTGGCAAAAAATGGATATAATATTAGTAATTAAATGAACATCTTACACATCAACTTTTCCAAATCATCATGTTGAGACTTCAATTGAATCATTTCAGATTTCATTAAACCAATTTGATGATTGAGCACTCGTTTGTCTTTTGTTAGAGAAGCTATTACTTCTTCCGATCGTATAATTTTTCTTTCTCTAAACTGGCATAATGATTTCAATTGTTCTGTATTATTTTCAGCAGAGAGCCACATATCACTTGGTACATTGCCATCGTTTTGAGGACAGTGATCAGTATGCATTAACGATATAGTAGGATTTTTTCCTTCAATTTCTTCATTTTCCCAATCGTGTTCATTGGTTTGCGGGATATGCCTTCCGTTGCCATTTGACAATTTAGGTGAATTACTACGAAAGTGGTCCCCCATTGCCTCAACATCATTATCTCTATGATTAAAATCAGCATTTTCAAGTCTTCTCTGGTTATATTTAACAAGGACGGGATCGCTGCGATTTACAGCAGAACTGTGAGACGCTTCATTTGTTTCGTTAGTGTTATGTATTCTCGAGATTGAAAAGGCGTCCATTGAGGGAGTTGCTTTGAATTCATAGGAATTTGCACGTTGATTGTTCAATCCATGTTCTTCTTGCTTATTGTTAGTAGGCACTGAATTTTCTGGACGTGAAGGAAACATGTCGTCTTTATATGCGGATGATGCAGTGTCAGAATCTTCGCTATCGCAGTCGAAAGTTTCATTGCATAATCCTTCCTCCAAAAGTTTCTTTATCTGTTTAATTATTAAACAATAGTTAGGTTTCAGGAACAAGGTTTCACAACTATAATCTTTACATATTTAGGTAACAAATAAGAAATTATTATGCTGAGTTAGGTAATTAAAATAATTATAATATTGTTACCTCCTCGCCTCTTTGCTCATCATCAGAACTGTCCGCTGCGCTAAAATTATCCAGCACTAAGCCATTGGCACACAGGGTACCAAATGCTTCCGTCATTCTTCCTTTTCGTACCTACTCCTAAGTTTATTGTTTGTATTGTACAAGTTTAAATATTATTATATTAATTATTAATACTTCTGTTTTTTATACAATTTATTACTTTTGCAGGGATATCACCCTACTAAAAACAGTGACATCGATGAAACAGCTGGATAAAGTAAAAAATATAGGTTATAATAAAAAGAAAAAAAAATGCTGGATTGATAAATGATGAATGAAAGAAAATACAAAATAAGTTTAACTAACCTTTAACATTTAATAATAATTTGATGATTATGAGATTATGACAATGACTACTAAAATGGTGAAAAAGCACTAAAAAGGAGAAAAACTATTCGCACATCACAGAAATGACAAAAAACTAATGAAATCACTGAAAAAGAACTAATCAAACTAAAGTCAAAAGTTGACGTAGAAAGAGAGAAAATGAACAAACAAGCACAAAGATTGCAACCACAATACAATTCCAAGTCAGAGAAATAATATTATTATTATGTTATTGTTTCGCGCGATTGTAATCAAGGCGGGACATTGTTATTCATAATTAGCAAGGCGCTAAGTTTTAAAATTGTGTCTTTATAAAACTCGTGTTACTTTTGTAAGCGGTCTGTGTTTTCATTTTACCATAATCATTCATCATCAATCAGTCAACTTTAAATAACAACAATTAAAAACAGCTGATTAATAATTGATTAATTTTTCCAGTCTTTCTTAAAGGTAATGAAATTATATCTGCAATTTAAAAGTGTCGTATGGGTTGTAGTTGTACATTTTGTGGTGCTACAAAACTTCTAGAATGTTGGGTGTTGAAGATTTGACTATTTTTTACATGCATGATGAGTTCTTCTAATTGTGGTGTCTGGGGGGGTGATGCTGGTTGGGCTTACTTAGCCCAACCAGCTTAGGAAACTTAGCCCTACACCTAACTTGAATTTTGTTTTAATTTTAAGGTGTGTGTTTCTATTTTTTACAGAATTGCTAGCAGTATAATCGTTACTTAATCATCATTGTCAAGTGTTCAATCATGCCGAAACCAAAACCAGACGGTGATATAGACAACGATAATGATTTAACGGAGGAATCCGAGCATGAAATGCGGCGAGTCAAAGAAAAAAAGCATGATTCAGGCGCTGCAGATTTGGAGAAAGTTACAGATTATGCGGAAGAAACAGAAATATCCGCCAGTGACATAAGTGGAGTAAGTATGCTCAATATTGAAATACTAACTATTGTTTTATGTAGTATTACTTAAATCGTTTATAAAAATGATAGTTAATATTTGATTTTATTAGATATTATGCAAGCACACGCCGTCTTACAGAAGGCTATGCTATGACGAACAGTAATTCTGGCCAATACGAAAACCCACCAAGGAATTACAAGGAACACTTACAATTTACTGGCATTACTTATAAATACGAAATACGAAATATTTTTATATTGGTCGATTAGATATCACTGATTAGATTTCTACAAGTTTGTTAATTTTATGTCAGTTGTCAGTTATCTGTATGAAAAAATTAAATTACGAAGCCAACTTCATTGTCGGTTTAGGTAGAGACTTCAAATGAATATGAGATTGGTTTCGTAATTTTTCATACAGATAACTGACATAAAATTAAACAAAACGTACAGAAATCTAATCAGGGATATTTAATCGACCAATATAAAAATATTTCGTATTTATAAGTAATGTCAACAAATTGTAAGATTCACTTGCAATTCCTAGGTGGATTTTTGCAATGTAAATATATTTACATTGGATTTTTGTATTCGCTATATAGAATTACTTTTGTTCATAGCCGTCTGTAAGACGGGGGGTGTACTTGTATATATCTATGATTTTATAAGAATACATGTCTTGTCATTCGTTTCGTCTATGGTTGTGTAGGAGTTTAGTGTTTAGTTGACAAATATTTTAAAACCTCTTTAAAGATTCTAGATGCGATAAATCAAAGTGTATCAATTTTTTATTTATATATAATATAGTATAGTAATACTATTTTTAGGCAAACTGTAATTTAATTTTACTATGTCATTTTATGTGTGTAATCTGTGTATAACATTAATTTTGATTTACTCACATGACTGAAAGTATGCAGTTGTACAATTCAATTCGATAATTTCAATACAAGACATAAGCATTCATTATGTCGTGTCGACCTTTGTAATTATAGGTTCGTGGCCTTATTGAGGAAGAAGTTGCAGGGAGACTTGCAAGAGAAAAGGAATTACTTAAAGTTCAAATCAAAAAGGAAGACGTTGATATAATTGTAAGTGTGCTGTTTCATTTGCCACGATTTATGAATTTTTTAAATTCAATTAAACGTTTAGCGGTATGTAAAGGTGAATTTTTAATTCATTGTCCAAAATAGCGCTTGTAGCGAATAAATAGGTAGAAATAATTTGACCGATTTTATTTTATTTTAAGATAAATATTATACTATTATTACTTCTTGAGGTCCGTTTTATATTAATTATTTTTGTGTATAGGTTAAAGAATTGGAAATATCACAAGAACGAGCTGAAAGAGCGCTGAGAGAACATGGAGGAAATCTAATCGATACATTAGTAACCCTAACTAATTAATTTTTATTTTATTTTATTGACGGCCTTCGTTTCCACGTTCAAATCAATTGTTTGAATTTAGATATTTAAAATACATGCACCTATTCAATATTAAATGCGATTTAATTAATACATGAGAAAAAACTCGTATGCATATATTGTGAATCATTCGTTAAAATCTTTTTACTTATAGACTAAAGAAACCACGAATAATATAGAATTATAGCGAAGGATATAAGGAGAATTACGAACTTGTCATTTCAAAATTACAAACAATACTTAAATCGCAGTGCTTTGAAAATGTGACATCATTTCTTATTTCTTCTTGTGCCATCAACCAAATTAGATGAAAAATGTCAAAGATGTACTCCAAATTCTAAGTGGCTGTTCAAGAACTTTCCATGGTCAATACCCCCCCCCCCCTATGGATCATAACCAATATCTTAAAGCTCCATATGCGTGTCCTAAAAATGAAAAAGTTTGTAAGTTCACGACTTAGAACTTAATCAGCCAGGCACATGGTTGTTACCTCTTACACAAGTACAAAGTACCACCCAAAAACCAAGCTTCATTCAGAATATTATGTAAACAATGGTTTGAGATAGTTCTGCGGGACCGAATTTTCTAAGTTATATGGTGAAGAGAGGTGACAAGTGCAACATTGCAGCATCTCATACCTCAAAGAAAATACCCTACTATTTCATGGACTTATAATGGACTTAAAAATATATCATCCCGAAGTCTTAGAGATACCAGTCAATAAGTCTTGCTATCAAATTCCCTTGATTTCTGGTCCTGAATCAGAAGCTTTCGAAACTTGCGAAGAAGAGTAATAGTCAGAGTTTGGAAAAAGTTTGAGCAGTTGGGGTCTTGATTTGACATTTTTCTACTAATTAAGTTGAAATGACATAATATCAGACAAAATATAAATGCTACGAATTTTGAAAATACGGATGTGTGATTCTTATTACTCATCCCTCTTTATAATATTACTGCTGTCTTGAAAGTTTGTAGTTAGTTAGAAAGTACTTTATATAGATTTTTTTATATACAGTATACTAATAGTATAATATAATATCAATAGTACCTATTATGTCTGCATACAAATGTGGTAGGTAGGTACGCAAGTACCTGTCTACTTTTATTTATTGATGTCGTCCCCTGTAAGTACAGCTGTGTAGTAATTGTGTACCAACTACACAGAATTCATTAATTTTTTTTACATAAAAGTTAAATATTTTCATAATAAAAACATGCTACTGCTCATCATTGGTTTGCATATATGTAGTTAGATCTAATAGTTATTTCAACGGATTACAAAATCTCATCTGCCTATAAAATGTTAGTGTTGAAATGTTTACAACGGTATACTTTTCCATGTATAAGTTTCCAGCTTTTCATGCAATGTGTATAGAGTCATTCGATTATGCTACCGCTCTTTTCTGGAAATTACTTCTACATAATCAGTAAAAATAATATCTCCAATTTGAAGTTTCTACTCTTTTGACTGCTTAAAATTGCAGCACTCTGGCCAAGATACACTCATTTATAAATCGATAAGGTTGGCTTTACGATATTAATAAATAATCTTTTCTGTTTAGTGAATCATACGAACCACCATACGATAATACATACACCTATATATAGCTAAACAACAGTTAGTACTTAAAAGTGTTTCATTCAACTAAACTGAATTTATTATTATCTATTCTTCTGAACTAATATTATTAAGTATTTTTCGACATTCTACGAACTGAACTGTGCATGGCAGAGGTATGTATATAAATACAAAAATAGATAGAAAAACACGCATACCAACCATACCTAGTTAATTTACATGAAACTTTTGTCGAGGAATCATCGGATTACATGGCACAGAGACATAGGTGTACATAAAAAATATTGAACATTTTCGTTGCATAAGCGAATCGCCTAATAAAAGAGCTTCGTAGCAGCAGAGAAATGTGTAGCTTTGGACTCGGTGGAGACGACGACGGGCGACGGAACTGTTTGTTTCTAGGAAGGGAGGGTGGATTGTGGTTTTTGGCCAATGAGCGTACGGCACTTCGAGTGAGGGAAGAACGCATGGGCAAGAGGCACATAATCGGCCATTCCCCTTGAATTGTGCTTGTCGGCGTCGCTTGGCGTCTTGTCATCCTTCGCCATTCTCCATTACTAAACACTTCGCATTGGGCGCAACACAACTCTTTCTACTCTTTTCAGATTTTCTAAAATTAAATAAACTTTCGAAATATTCGTTAATTTCGTAATTTGTTATTGCACATAGTGTGACTCAGTTTGTGGACGAGTTGAATATTCTCAAAGCATCGTTTGTGCTCTAAAACCGCTCTGAACTGTCAACTACGCAGAAGATTCATCGCTCAGCATCCTCCTCCAGTGTTTTGACTTTTTGACCTCTGTTAATTGACGTTTTTCCAACCCAAGGATCTCAAAATGGGAAACGACAGTAACGATTACAACAACATCAAGCAAGAAAACGAAGATAGTAACAACTATCATGTAAGTTACACCATTTTAATATTTCTAGTTTGCCAGTTTGAAGATTAGACGGGTAGTTTGTATTTTAGGGTTTGTATTCATCATTCATAATAATAATAACAGCATAATAATGCTGTAGGGTTCAGTAACATTCACATTGTTATTGCACTTCCATCTTGTCCGAATAATGATATTCAATATTCATTTTAAACACAACTTTAACACTGCTTATCAGCTACGACGCAGTATTTCTGTTTGGTGTTTTGGCACTCAAAATTTATGATCTGTTAATTTTTTATTAATGAAATTGCATGTTTATTTAGTTTTCATTCATTAGTTCGTTTTCATTTAGTTAGCCAGCTTTATAAATACAAAATAAGTAAGTATACACCTTTTTATTTCGGTGTAGGTATGTTAAGGTGAGGGAGGGTTATAGCTAAAGTTGAAAGTATATAGGACTAGGCTAGATTACATCTTGCTTACAAGACTTACAACAAAGCTTGTTGCAAAGGCCAAAGATTTTACACAGGAAGCGATTCTTGTGTGTACAAACAACGCAGTATACAATTATACAACTCTAGCATCTATTGAATCTTCAGTAATAATATAATATAGATGCAGCGTAGTGCATTTTAGAGCAGCAACCATCGCATCAGTTGCATTTTACATTACATACAAGTTTCTGAAGTCAGATTTATTAGAAATGAAATAATATGACATTCTTGTCTGATGTCTGATCTAATACTTGTTTGCGCGGCTTTAACCTTTTTTGTTAGTGTACTGCACTACAAGCCTTTGAAGTTTATTGGACATTCATTACATTCAAGGTTGAAGGATAAGTCTAATAGCCGTATTCACCTTTTTATGGTCATTTTTGTTATGCTACGTGTATAAAATATAGTTGGATTGGATGCCGGTTTCATTGGTAGTTACTTCTAGTTGTATTCTAATATTATTTGTGTTGCATATAATATTATAACCCCATGTATGTATTCAATTCATTCACCTTTCGTTCGACAAGGATGGTATAGTAAATTGGCAACTCGACTCTGAATGAAACTTCGAGTACTATTATGTAGTGGTACAGTGTGGTGGTATATAATATTCTGTTTGGTAGCCTATGGCGAGTACAGAGTAGAGCTGGCTGCGAGTCCGTCAGTTAAGAATTGGAATGTTAGGTTTCAACCTCCTCAAGGTCTCATCTAGCTGTATCGGCACCTCAGGGAGTCGCAGCAGTTCATTCGAAAGGGGCATTCTAATTTTAACAGCTTGTTCGTTGGAAAACCAAAGAATTATTTGGGAATAAAAACACTTGAACGACTTGACTATTATAAGGATTCTATGAAGTTGACGATGAGTACTTCTTCACTGTTCAAGCAGAACAGTTTTTATTTTATTACCTGTTCATGGAACAGGTATTAAAATAAAAGTTTGTTTACATTTATTATTGTTCACACAAAGGAAATAGGAAGCTAAACTACTGTCTTTAATAAAAGCTTTTGATAACGATGAGAAATTGGCTGCTATTATGCTTCACGCACCATAATTTTTGGGCAATAATATTATAGGTATTTTTCTAATAAAACTATGTAATGTTCAATGTTCACTATTGTTAGATTTTATACAACACTATTGCATAAATGCAATTGATATTTTTGATAGTGGACCAATTCCTGGTTCAATACAGACGGGGTATTTATAGATTGGACTTGGAGCCCTCAAGTCTAACTCTTTTCTCAAC
>JAQFYB010002535.1:0-23985 GCA_034694085.1 Pogonognathellus longicornis
TACAGCTTCAAAATATATAATATTACTTGATTTTGAAGCTGTAGTAACTTTTGAAGTTGCAAAATTTTCCAAAAAATGTAAGCTCTATAAATGAAAGATACAATACAGCTATATGTATTACTTAATTTTATTGACATCCGAGTTTCCGTTCAAAAATTATAGCGAACTAAGTGAAGAAGGATGTGAAATGAGCAAAAGTGGAAAGCTCCACCTTAATTATTATTATCCAACTAAAGTGGAAATGATTATAATATATAGCTAGCTGATGTAAAACGTAAATTCTGTGCATTAAAATTTAGAGTTTTTAATTACATTTTTCGCTACGAAATTTTTACATTGTATTGCACTGTTTACTACTCCATATAAAAGGTAAAGGGGGATGACGTTATCATTCTTGCATGGGGATGCCCAATGCTATGACCGGCCCTGAGAGGCGTTTAGTTAGCATTGCCTCTAGCACTAACAACCCATATCAATAATTAAATTAGGTATTGTATTTCCTCTGATTTGGATTCATACGACGAGTTCAGATCAACAATTTTTAAAATTAACCATAAATACTTTTTGACAGTTGCTTTTTACTTTTCCGTGGCATTTTGTAATGTTACTGAAGTTGTAATTTGTAATGTACATCTGTTCATCCATGTGGACAGTGGACATTGTAATTAGTTCATTCACAGTTCATAATTTATTCAAGTGATATTAACAATCAGTACAAGTCTGTATGCAATCATACCACCGAGAGTTTGCTACAGTTTTGCAGAAACTCTACTCTAAAATTGAGTCCGGATCAGAACCACAAAAGTCATTATATATACAGATTTATATTTTACGGTATTTTAACCATTTTAATGTACAAAATTATCATTTCTCTCCAATAAGATATTACCATTTAGCTGACTAGAGATTCAATATAATATTATTATTTTTAAATAGGAAGTTTGTTCCATTTAGACGTTACATAGTACTTGGTCTAAACCTTCAGACCACAGTGATTTAAAAATAACTGATTGGGCAAGTTTACCTAAGACAATCAGATTTATTAATGTCGAGAGGTATTATACAACCAAATAATTCACATCACAGTTCACATTACACTCTCCACCATAGTCTTAAGTTAAGAAAGTACTATAATCTTTCTTTTACGAATACAGTAGGGTATTTTTACTTTGGTAAAGTCGACTTTACGTGAAATGGGTGTAACTCTAATATATTTCAAATTGTTCAAAGGTATTCTGGACAACGAATGTGCTAATTGCACAAAATCCTTCGGTGGGATTCGAAACACAATGGAACTAAAACTGGAATCATTTACAACACTGATGTTTACGGATTCTGGATTTGCTTCATCACTTGAAGATATCACCAATTTTCAGGCCATCTCGTACATATATGGAGTGTCTCCTACTCTTTTAGAAAAAAGTATAAAAAAGCACCTTCTCACTTTGTCAAAACAGGACGATGATCCAACTTTCAAGTTTTCTGACAAAAATGAAGAAGATGACCCATTGAGTTCATTCAATTTGACACTTTGTCAAAACTGTTCCAGTACGCTCGCAGAATTGTACACTGCTTTTAACAAGTTTGAAAAACTTTCGAATAAGCGATCGATAATTTCTAAAGGGATTCACCTTTCAAAAATAAATGTTAATTGTCAAGAAATTAAGTTGGAAGATTTATTTGAAGTAGCAGATGGAAAAAAGGCTAATATCTTTAACGAAGTTAATAATGACAATTCACATTCGGAAGGGGAGGAATTTCAGTGGGATTCAATTAAAGAGGAAGAATTAGCATGGGAATTCAACGAACTAAATTCAAATGATAATATTAGTGGCGAAGGAAATAATTACAACGTTGAAGATAACGATTTCGAAAACTGCATTCCAAGTAATTTAAAAACACTTTGTTTATCTGCAAATACCTTTAAAATGGCATCATACCTATAGTTATTATTAATTATTCGTTATCGTTAGTTAAATAGGAAGTTAACAAAATCTTAGGAGTTATGTTTGCATACGTAATTCTATACTTTATTTTTAATTTACCCTGAACGATATATAACTTGGTGTATCAATTCCAGTTGTAAGTCAATTTAAAGGAAAAATAATTTTTGTAGTGGAAACAGAAATCAACCAAAACAAAAACTCGGTCAGGATTGTAACTCGCAAATCCAAGAGAAAATCAGCTCATGTTAAAATGAAAATTCCGTCGGATGAGGAAGACCATGAGGATGAGGATTTTTGTGTCCCATCAAAAGTGGATTATTCTCCAGAAGGCTCCGATTACTCTGCTAAGGAAAAAACAAATTACCCTTTATATAAATCAGGTAATCTTTCAGTTTAAAATACTGTATTCTCTTTACATCACATCAATCGTGGTTAGAAACATTTGAAACATTACAGGTTGTTATATGTATCTATCTGTTGGTTTTAACCAGAAAAAAGAAGAAAAACGTCCATAGAATCAGAAGAAAGAGAGCGAATGAAGGGATTTAAGACAAAAATCACTAATGGAACTAAGTGTTTTAGATGTGGTAAAAGGATTGACTTGTTTTATCGCAAAAAATTGCACGAATTAATTCACAAACTAGACATTTCCAGTTTACAAAAAGAAATAGTGGAAGGACGTGAATCCATTTGTCCGAAATGTGGATTCAACTTTAAGTGTGGTAGGTTTCATGGCCCTTTGAGACTAAAAACTCATTGTTTAAAAGAACATAATTTAATTGTAGCTAAATGTTTGGCTGAACTGGAAGAATTTACCCAATATCTAATCAGTGAAAAGAACTATTGTGACAAAAATCAAATCAGCCAAAATATTAGTCACAACGAGCAAGTGCTAAATGATCAACTGGACCAACCTTCTTGCAAAACAACGTTGCCCGTGAAAAAAATTAATACATCAAGAAAGCAGTTTGAAATTAAAAATAAAGAAAATAAAACTGTTTCTCGTTACTATTCCCCTCGATGTATAGCGTGTGGAATATACTTTCCCCATTTCAGAAAATTAAAACGACATTATCGACTCAATCACAATATAATTTGGAAGGATGCAACCAGTTTCGAAAAATGGATGGAGATTTGTGAAGAGCAAAGTTATAATTGTGATATTTGTGACGAGTTTTTCGTTTCAAAGGGCGATTTAGAAATTCATTTGATTGTTCACAATGACGGCAAATATGAAATTACGGAATCTAGTGAAATTATTCAAGGTCCTCCATTTCAATGTCCAAATTGTAAAGACTCCAGTAATTGTTATGAAAATTGGACTCAGCTACAATTACATGGATATAAAGTCCATAAAGTGAAATTTAAAAATCATCTTTTAATCAATAACCCTCGTTTTCAGACAAGTTATTTCTGCAATGATTGCGACGTACCATTTGTGGTAAGGCTTGCTTGGGTGACACATATGCGTAATGTACACCATCAAGTTGTATGTGAATCATGTTGTGAGAATTTTTCTAACGAGCAATTACTGCAATTGCACGTAGCCACAACTCATGACGGACAAAAAGCAAAAGCAATCACACCCAAATACAACTGCAAGAGTTGCAATAAGATTTTTCCAAATGTGAAAAGTCTTTGGCTACACACTTTTGTTCATATTGCAGAAGAAAATGCTGGAAATATTGAAAAACAATATTTTGAAATGTTTGCAGCTCCTCTCATTAATTGTAGTTTCGAAGAATTAACTAAAGGAAGTGATATTTTTTCGACTAGATACTCAGATGTATTATCCGTAGGTGGAGACATATTTAGCTGCGTTAGATGTTTGAAGGGATTCAAATCACATCATACCATGAAAATCCACCATTTCGCTTACACCATTACTGATTTTGATAAATTGGACAGAAGAAATGTGGTTGGACGCAACTTTCAATGTCCCATCTGTAAATTTGATTGCAAAAGGAATATAATTCTTCGTGAACATTGTTTGCTCAAACACAATACGATTGTTTCGACTGAATTTTATTCCTCAGAGGAATTTATAAAGGAACTTTGTCATGAAAAAGAAAATTGTGCTAAATTGTTATCAACCCGACGGGAAGCAGTGCCTATTTCTAAGTCAGTTAAGGCTTTCTACTGTTTTAGATGTGGTAAAAGGATTGACTTGTTTTATCGCAGAAAACTACACGAATTAATTCACTCACTGGATATTTCCAATTTGGAAAAAGAAATGATAGAGGGACATGGAACTCCGGGAAGTGAATCTATTTGTCCAAAATGTGGAATAAATTTTAAATGCAATAGATTTCATGGTCCCTTGAGACTTAAAACTCATTGTTTAGAAAAACACAATTTAATTGTGTACAGAAATTTGTCTGAGCTGGAGAAATTTACACGATATTTAATTAGTGAAAATAATTACTGTAACACAAATCAAAATAACAATAGAATTAATCTGAAGAAGCAAACTTTGGCTAACAAACTTCCTGTGGTCAAAAAAACATTGTCAGAAGAGAACGAATCAAATAATGCACCAATTAGTCATCTAAAGGATAACTGCGTTACTGAAAATATTTCGGAGAATGGAGAAAATAATATAACGATATCAAGTACAGGTAAAAAGTTAATTGTATATATATACATATCTTTAAGTAACCAATCTTCTGGAATCTGAGTACTAATTGTATATTTACTTTGTGTTACAATATGCGTAAATACAATTAGGTTATCTAGTTATCTTAAACATTAAAAACAACCAAAGTACTGTTTTATAAATGTTTTTTTTTCAATTATTGACTGTTCTTTCCAGGCACAGAGGCATTTGAAGATGAACAAACTCGAATTCCTGCAGAAATTCAAGAAAATTTATCAGAAATGAGTCCAGCCGAAAGAGCCGAATTGCTTACTTGCAAAGTTTGTGGTGTGGCGACATTCGATACTGTTAAAGGGAAACATATTCATTTCATAAGACATTTCGAAGTGAAATCAATGAAAGTAGAGATGGTTCCAGGACCTCCATTTATTTGTCCTCAATGTTTTAATGTACAATCAACTATACCATCCTTAAGAGAACACTGTATTTTAGCTCATGGCTTCAACGTAAACACCTATTCCAAAAAACCATCAAGTAATAATCATAATAAGACATCCATCGCAAAGAATGGAGATCAATTTATTTGCGATTCATGCGGGAAGGTTCTCAAATCAAACGATGCATTGAGGGAACACAAAATCACTCACGATGAAGAAAGAAAATTAATTTGTGATAAATGCGGAGCATCTTTTAAACAAATGAAATTATTTCGATATCATAAAAGACTTCATTTTGAAAGGGATACTGGAGTTAGACCGTCGTGCAATATCTGTAAAAAGCGTTTTGTTACCTCAAAAGGTGTTATGAAACACAAAAGAAATTATCATTCAACAAAGGAACGTCGCACTTGTCCGATTTGTAATAGAACGTTTTCTTCACTCGATTACGCACTTAAGCATATTAGAAAACATGGAGAAAGCAACAAAACATGAAGAAAACAAGGGAGAATTATTAATTTTCTAATTACAACAAATCAATCTCGCTGGTCAAGTTAAATTATAAATTATAAATTACATTTAATTACATTTAATTACCAAAACTACTTTAAGGCAGGTCTAAATCGTACTAATTGACAACGACATGTTTATTACTATTGACAGTTGTACTCGCAATAAATTATTTCTTCAAACATTAGTACACTGCCATTATGTGTTTTATTAATTATTTTTATTATAAATTACAACATATCGCCATAAATTCCACCTGCTTGTAATTTTGCTATTTTAGTCCCTCCAGACAAAAAATTGTTAGGTCGTACTTTGCCAAAATTCAGCATCGCATGAACTTGTGAATATACCTGGAAACATTTGTGTTATTGCTATCCTTGAATTGTCAGCGTAATAAACGCCATTAATATTTATTCATCCCGTTTTCGGCCCAAATCAATGTGAAATGCATCAAATTCGCACACAGCGCGAATTTTTATTCGATGTTTTGCACTTTAAGACAAAAATAATCTTTTTAATATTACCATTCCCATTGTTTGGGGACCATTAAATCGTGGGGCCCCTATGCAGTCTCAATTCCCTATCGTACATACCTTGCTTGTGCGATTTGAGTTGCCCAAGAAAAATTCTTGCACGTACATTGTAACCCGCGAAAATATAAGTAAATAATATTATTATGATTTTCTATCATTTCTACTTTTATTTTGCAAGTAAATGTCAGGTCAGGTTTGTCACTGTTGACATTGACACTGTTGAGTGTTACGTGTTGACTGTTGACGGTTGACTGTAACCAAAATAAAAGGCTGATAATATTGCTAAAAACTACAAGATGTATTTCAAGTCATTTCAAAGAATTTTGCACAATCAATGTGCTAATTGTACAAAATCATTTGCAGAGGAAATTAGAAACGCTAATCACAATTATCACAAATCCAAGTCGTCATCAAATGCAAGTACAGCATTGATTTTCACTAACTTGGAGTTGGATTCATCCCCTGTTGAGGATGTCACAAATTTCCAAGCTGTTTCTTACATTTACGGAGTATCCCCTGTTGTTCTGGAAAATAGTATAAAGAAATACCTTACAAACTTATCAAAACACAACGACGCCGGAAGTTCAGCTCTGGATGAGGAAAACGAGGACGAAGAAGACGACCCATTAAGTTCACTCAATTTGAATCTGTGTCAGAATTGTTCCCGAATACTCGCAGAACTTTACATCATATTTTCCCAGTTTGAAAAGTTGTCGAATAAAAAATCTATTATTGCAAAAGGATTGCAGTATTCGAAAGACAATTCAGAATTTCAAGACATCAAGTTAGAAAGTTTGTCTGAAGAAGAAATATTTGAAAATACGAATGAAAGGAACAATATCGATGATCTACAAAATTCTCATGCAGAACAATTAGAGTCGGGATCGATTAAAGAAGAATTAGATTCAGATTCATTTTCTACATTTGATGAAGGAAATCCAAGCGCCGGAGAAGAAGATTATCATTACGATGCTGAAGACACAAACCCTTTTCATGGGGCTCACGGTAAATAATTATTTATCTAAACAACATCCTAAATAGTTGATAATTTATTTTCGAGATTCGTTTTCGTGTTTTCAAAACAAATCTGTGACTCAGCGGATTTGTACCTGTAGTAAACCAAACTCAATGAGCATTGAGTTTGGTTTACTACAGGTTTACTACATAAAAAGATTGACAGCACTGTCAATCTTTTTTTTCTCATTTATTGTTGATGACTCAAAACAGAGATTTTATATGAAACGGCCTTGGATTTTACTTGATAGCATTATGACATAAAAGATGTATTTTTATTTCTTGTATTAAACAGTGGAAGCGGAAGAAGAAGCGAGTCAAAATTCTGTCAGAGTCGAACTACGTAGATCGCTGAGAAGACCTCGAAAAAGCGTAATAACAGTTAGATCATCACTAACAGATAACGAAGATGATGATATTGATAAGTCTATGCGCTCTAATAGCTCTTCAGATGAATATTCCCCTTCCGAAGAACTCGACTCTCCTGAAAAATACGTTCCCCATGGAATTAGTAAGTCATTTATAAATCTGCATAAAAAAGCGCAAAAGCCATTAAATCAAAATCTTTGAAGGTGTTGATATAAGGCATAAATAAGCATGCAATAATTCATATCAACATTTTTCATAATATTAAAATTGTTCTGATTTTCCCCTTACACTTTACAGCAAAAAGGAAATGTATAGAAAAACGGGGCAAAACAACATGTACTAGTCCAAAAAACACATCCAGCTATCCGTTACTTTCCAAAACAATCGCACCTACTATTAAACCAACTCAATGTAAAAGATGCTTGAAAGTTTTTACTTCCTCCTACTACAAGAATCTTCACGAACTCGCTCAAAAACTAGACATTAAAGCTTTAGAAAAGCAAAAATTGCGTGGGGATTGTTCGAAATGTCCAAAATGTGAAATCGGTTTTATAAGGGTCTCTCCAGGACCTACTCAATTGAAAATTCACTGTTTAAAAGAACATAATCTAATTGTATCTAGAAGTGAAGCCAACAAGTTAGAGCAATTCACGCAAAATCTACTGAGTGAAAAGTATTATTGTGATAAAAATAAAAAACCCGATTATAGTGATAATAATACAGAAATCGTTACTTCCAAATCGTTTATTAATGTTCAAGTCGGTTCTGAAAAAATGTCAATCACAAGTGAGTATTACAAATTATTACTACAAATATAGGTAATGGAAAAATATTGTTCAATGTTCAGTTTATTTCAAGTGCTTATAAATCAGTACAAAATGTCTGTTTTCCATTTATAACACCGAGAGCATACTTAATGTATAGAAGCAGCTCTACTTCCAGTCGTCCCAGTACAGTCCATTACAGAATTTATTTCGGAAAAGCAATTGAAAATCAAATGAATTTTAATGAATATTTATTTCATCAATTGATTTTATAATTGTAATTTATTGTGATTTAAATCTTAGCAGACGATTCCAAATTAGAAGAATCCGATTGTTCTACCAGCAAAAAGAATAATAATGGAAATGGTATGTCAATGTCATTAATAAATTGTTTACAAAAATATTTTTAGACACATCTGACATACCTGCAATATCATTGCATTGTGTTTCGTTGTAATTAATTGTAATACAATGTTTCTGTATGTTGTACTGTTCTTATTATTGTTTTTTGTTTTTTTCTACAGGTAAAAGTAAATCTCATGTGCCAAAGAACGGAAAACTGCATTCCAACTTCACCTCCAGCCTGCCATTATCTCCTAGAAATCAATGTGATAGATGTTTAAAAGTTTTCTGTTTACTCTACTACAAGCAGATGCACATTTATGTGCAGCATCGAGACATTAAAACTTTGCCCCAAGAAACATTGCAGGAGGATCGCTACAAGTGCCCTCAGTGTGGAATGGGGTTCAATAGAAAATCTCCGGGACCTTTACAACTTAAGGCTCACTGTTTAACCAAACACAATCTAATTGTATCTGCAAATGACGATAGGTTGGAACAATTTATACAATATCTACACAGTGAAAAAGAACATTGCAATAAAAATAGAAACCCTGAAGTGGAAAAAGAAGGAAGCGATGTCCAGAAAATGGCGATTGCAGGTGAGTCTGGGTTGAAAAATTAAACTTAACTTAATAATTTACTCAATGTAAAACAGTAACAGATGATAATTTGGAATTCTGAGCTCACAATTTTAGAAATAGTGAGGGTGTCAGTGTTCACCTTAAGTTATTGATGTCTATCAATATAACATTTTGAAATTTTTTTAAATTCGCCCAAATATTGTATTTTCTTTTTTAATCTTTTAATTTTGTAATAATACATTTTTAAAACAGCTATCCCTCAACATTTTCATACAAATAATATTATGCAATGTACGAAGTGAATTTTAAGTAGTTACTTACCTACCTATCTACTATCTTTACTTTCTACTACCTGAGCAGCATATAAATAAGTATACCTTTTTCTGGGAAGAAGGGTTTGTTAGGTGCCTTGCACTGAATCTTGATGTAGTGAGTTTATTCCCCTTGAGGTCAAGAGGTTAACTCGATAATTACCAATTTTTGTAAAATTTTATTTCTCTAATAGTAGCTTTAATTTTGGGTAATGTGCGCGTTCATCGGTGCAGTAGTTTAGGAATTTGGAGTTTATCCCGATTGGAGATTTCAGGATAACATGGCAGGAGTATAAACCACTGAACATCTTCTTTTTGTAGAATATTTAGTTGAGTTCACCAATTGATTTCATAATTAATGCGTAATTTATTGCGATTTAAATCTTAGCGGAGGATTCCAAATCAAAAGTATCCGATTGTTCTACCAGCAAGAAGAATAATAATGGAAATGGTACGTCATAAAGAAATTGTTGACAAAAATATTTTTCGACAGATCTGTCTCACATACATTACCTTCTTGTATTACTTATTATTACCATTCTTCTGATTATTATTTTTTATTGTACAGGCAAATCTCGTGTGATTAGGAAACCAAAACTGCATTCTAACGTGACCTCCAGCCTGCCATTATCTAATAGAAATCAATGTAATAGATGTTTGAAAGATTTCTGTTTACTCTACTACAAGCAGATGCACACTTATGTTCAGCATCGAGAAATTAAAACTTTGGCCCAAGAAACATTCAATTCGTTAAAAGGGGATCGCTTAAAATGCCCTCAGTGTGGAATGGGGTTTAATAGTAAATCTCCGGGACCTTTACAACTAAAGGCTCACTGTTTAACTAAACACAGTCTAATTGTATCTGCAAATGACAATAAGTTGAAACAATTTATACATTATCTGCAAAGTGAAAAAGAACATTGCAATAAAAATAAAATCTCTATTGATGGAGAAGAAGAAAGTGATGTCCAGGAAATGGCAATTGCAGGTTAGTCGGGGTTGGAAAGTTAAACTGAATATAATAATTACTCAATTTAAAACAGTAACATAACAGATGATAATTAAGAATTCTGTGAGCTCACAAAGGGAATAATAGCGAGGATGACATTGTGCACCATGCATTACTGTACTGATGTCTATCAATATAATAGAACATGTTGACATACATACTTTATTATGTGGTTGAGTTACGAGACCACATTATGTGAATGTTTTGTCTGTCTGTCCGTTTGTTACTTTCAAACTTTACATAATTATGTTATCTGGGGTTTTTAACAAAGGTCTGGTACAAAAGCGAAGTCACTATGTCACTCCGGACAAATAACAATTTTATGGTTTTTTAATAGTTTTTCGTTTCATTAAATAGGAGAAAAGAAAATGGACCAATCCCAATGTTCGTATGGTACCAAACCTCGCCGATCGCAGCTGAGGAAACATGGTAAAGCCATAACAAACGCTGAATCAGTCACCGTTAAGAATGAAGATGATATTGAAAAGACACTGGAGTGTAACATGTCAAAGGACAATTCTAGATACTCCGCCGTAGAATCTGGTGGTTCTGTTGACAATAAAACTGATGATCGGTTAGGTGAGTCCGTTAAAAATTGCGTGTATATATGAAATATTTATTGGACTAATTGTTCAGGTTCATTGAAATGTATGTAAACTGTGAAATACATATTGTTGGTATATTAATTTTCTGATATTATTTTATTCTATTGTCTCACACTGTAGGAAGAAAAAAGTCAAAAACATCTGAAAATAACTCAGTTTCAATAGAAGATGAAAACAAAAACAACAGTGATAGTGATAAATCAAGCAAAGAGACAAACTTAATTAAATTTGGTTTCTATTATTTTCAATGTATTGCTTGCAAAAAGTATTTCAGTCACATTATAAGTTTTAAGCGTCATATTACGAAGGTTCATAATATATGGTGGAAGGATGCCCGCAGTTTTAGAAAATGGTTGACTCTATGGACTCAAAAAAGCTATAACTGTGAAGTATGTGACGATTTTTATATTTCAAAACAAGAACTGAATGTCCATTTATTAGCACACATGCTAGAACAGTGTAACGCAATTGAATTCAATGAAGTCATCGAAGGTCCTCCATTTCGTTGTCCTATCAGTAAATGCCAAGATCCAAATAAAGATTACAACAATTGGTGGAAATTGCAAATTCACGGATTTAAAGCTCATGAAGTTGCATTTACAAATAAACGTCAACAAGAAACAATCAAATCATTGTCCCCAACGGACACTGAAGTTATAAAAACTAAGAAATTGTCTTGTAACACCTGTGAAGCACAGTTTCCGAACGTTAAAAGTCTTTGGATGCACACATTAGTTCATATTGTGGAAGGATACGAAGATATGAAAACTGCTAAAACTTACGAGGCTTTTTCAGAGTCACTTCTTGGTTCAGTAGTTGACATTGAAACTAATGTAAAAAAGGATTGGATTTCTTTAGAAGCAAACTCGACGTCATGTTCGGACCCTTCAGATGTTGACGTGTGTTCAAATTGTAAAAAGAGTTTCAAATCATTTCACGCAATGAAAATGCATCAGTTTGCTGCCACTATTGTTGATTTCAATGAACTTGCTATGGAGAAAGTGTCTGGCCAAGAATTTATTTGTTCTTTGTGTGGCATAGTTTGTGAAAGAAGTATAATTCTTCGCGAACATTGCTTAAGCAATCATAAGATGATTATTTCCACAAAAAATTATCAAGCTGAAGAATTTTTGAAGGAACTTCATAAAGAAAAGGAGCATTGTGACCAGCACTCAAGTGTAACAGCAAAAATTGCGTATCAATCGGATAATCCTTGTCAGAGGTGCTGCAAAGCGTTCATTAGCTGCGACAACAAGCAAATTCATACAATCGCTCAAAAGCTTGAAGTTGAATCTTTGAACAAAGAGGTTTTACAGGGACTCAATTATCTTTGTCCGAAATGTGACAAGTATTTTACAAAGGACGCTCCGGGACCTCTAAGATTAATAATTCATTGTATACTCGAACATAATCTAATTGTAGCTGAAAGTGAAGCCAAGATGGAAAAATTTATGGAACACCTGCAGAGTGAAAAGAAACATTGTAATGGAAATGTAAAAGAAAATGTCAAAATTGTGAATGAAAAAAAAACAATTGTTAGAACTTGTTCGATGTGCGAAAGAGTTAGTAGTTCACCGTTTGAAATGAAGATTCACAGTTTAGCTCATAAGATTGACTTAACTGCAGTGGAAATTATAAATGTAGAAGGAAGTGTGAATTTTCAATGCCCACGGTGTCCAAGAGTATTAGCGTCAAATATTCAACTTCGGGGACATTGCTTAGAAACTCACAGTGTGGTTACTTCTACTTACGACATTCCAGTGGACCAGTTCGTGCAATTTCTCAAAGAAGAACAAGAATTCATTCGAAGAGCTGTTGACAACTCTAATAATATCGAACAAAAAAACAGTGGAAATGGTAATGAAGAAATGTTGAATTCAGGTGAGTTCACAATTAAAACAAGTTATTTTAATATTTGCATTCTTTTTGGAAAAAAACTACCTAGAGCATAATATACATTTTTATTTTTTGGCATCCATTTTGACCGATTAAATATTAAATATCTGTATTAAATTATTAAAAAATTAAAGCAAATGAAAACCGACAGAAAATTTAAAAAATAACCGTAGAGATAACGATTGAGACATTTTTTCTATTTCTAGATAATGATTAAAAATGAATCGAATTGAATGATTTAAATATTAAGTCTGGCAATGTTACGGGCAATCATTTATTATGGTACATGAAATAAACAGGTAGTAAAAGGAATAAATACGATTTTTGTTTCAGAACACACAACAACAGAAATGGAAATTGAAGAAGGGGTTCTTAAAAAGTCTGCCAAACGCAAAACAAAGTGTTCCTTCAAGTGTGGATTTTGTAGTAAAACTTTCTCGCGAGCTATTGAAAAGTATACTCACGTGCTGAAACATTTCGACTGGAGATCTATGGAAGTGCAGACTATTCACGGTCCTCCATTTAAGTGCACAAGTTGTGACGATGTCCTCCCAACTTTTAGGTCAATACGAGTACACTGCATTTCAGTTCATGGATTCAACGTGTCAAATAATTATAAATTCAAAACACCCAAATATCCAGATGCTTCCTCTGAACTACAAACTAGTTCTGGAGTGGAGAAAGTTACTGTCGTCCCACACAAGGAGATTAACGAGAAATTTATTTGTGATACATGTGGGAAGTCTTATGGAACAAAGGCATATTTGATTAGTCATAAACGGTTTGTCCATCGGTTGGAAAAACAATTTATGTGCGAAAGGTGTGGAGTGTGGTTTAAACAATTGAACTTGTTGCGATTTCACAGAAAAGTTCATTACGAAAAAGATAATGGAATTAGACCTACGTGTAATATCTGTGGAAAGGATTATATTTCTTCGGCCTGTCTTGCGAAACATAAAAGGAAATACCATTCGAAAAAGAAACCTTTTTGCCCCATTTGTAACAAAACGTTTGCTTCCAAAGACTATGCCGCTGTGCATATTAAAAAACACAAACAGCTTGCCAATAAATAACTGTTTGTCAATATTAATAGTAAATGTGAAAACTATTACATTTTTATGTAAAATAATTTGTCCCACTCAAATGTCATTGTTTTAATTTCAATATGTTCATTAAAAAGTGCTTTGTTCTATGTTTACTGCTATTTTGTTGCATATATGTATGTGTATTTGTACAATCATTTTTACAAATTAAATGCACAGAAAAACAAAAAATAACATGATTTTTTATTTCAGCTCATCATTGTCAAAATTGCATGATGAAAAAATGCTACATAGAAATGTAAGACAATATTTTATTACACTTGCACTTGGCCTTAGCCGTGTACCCGCGAAGTTTGGAAAAAGTTATTTTCTAAGGTGAAAGATGAAGTGTCTAGAAAAGTTACAAAAGAAAGTTGCAGCAAAACCAACCATAAATGATAAATAAAATAAGTTTTTAAATTCAGATTAAGCAGTTATTTGATTACTGAAATTTAATTCAGGATGTACTTCAAAACATTCTCGGACATATTACACTACGAGTGTGCTAATTGTGCCAAGTCCCTGAAGGATGGCTTTGGACACAACAGTCGGGAAATATCTAGAACGACACTTTTATTTACAGATATTCGATTTTCTTCATCACTTGTTGAGGACATCACAAATTTTCAAGCTATTTCGCATATATATGGAGTTCCTGCTAGTGTTTTAGAAACGAATATCAAAAAGTATCTGGTCACTTTAATGAGACAGAATAAAGACCAAAATACGCCGGGCGATGGAGGTCCAGGTAACTCCGAAGCAGATGATCCATTAAGTTCGCTAAATTTGACCCTTTGTCAAAATTGTTCCAGAATTATCGCTGAATTGTACACTTCATTCTCCAAGTTCGAAAAGCTATCGAATAAGAAATCCATTATTGCAAATGGTGTGCAGTATTCAAAAGAAAAGGTGGAATTTCAGGACATCAAACTAGACTTAGTAGATGTAGAAGTCAATAAAACTACACCCAAAATTTTAAAGTTTGATGAATTAAACGACAAAGAATCACAAGATTTAGAACAATTTGAATTGGATTCAATAAAAGAAGAAATAGAATCTGACGATTCACAGTTTGTATACCACGAAGTAAATCAGGATCAAAGTAGCGGTGGAGAAGATAATAATTATGATTCTGAAGAGGCGGAACCATTACATGGATTGGACGGTATTTTTCTCAAAGTACAATACATGATTTTTTTTTAAATTCAAGCAATGATTTAATAATCAATTTTTTGTTTCGTCCATAGTAGATGTGAAAAGAGACGAAACACAACATTCGTATGGAATCAGACCTCGTCGGACTCGGAAGCAGATACTAACTTGTAAAGCGAATGAAACAGCCAGTGATGATGATGATAAAGCCAATGAAACTGACAATGAAAAGACTGAGAATTTAGCTGACTCGTCAGATGAAGATTTTTCGGAGTGTTCAGAAGAGTCAGATTGGTTCGAAGAAGCTGCTGATAGTCGACCTTCAAAATCACGTATGACTCTCTCCGTTTATTGCTAGCAATCTAAATCAAATATAAAATGTGACAAAAATTCCCTTTTTAACCCCAAGTGATATTTGAATGTAATGTCCATGCATCAACATTTTATTTTATTTCTTAACAGCTAAAAGGAAAAGTACGCCTTCAAAATCCAAAGGAGGAAGAAAGGCAAATTCAGGAAAGATTGATAAGTCGGACAAGTCTTCTACTCTGAGATATAAAAGGCGGGTTTCTGGTCGCTATTCCTTAAAATGTTTTATTTGCAATAAATATTTTCATGGCGTGACAGGATTTAAGCGTCATCATAATCGATGTCATAAACTATGGTGGAAGAATAATAGCAGTTTTAAAAAATGGATGGACATATGCGCGGAGCAAAGTTATAATTGTGAAGTTTGTGACGAATTTTTCATATCCAAGGACCAGTTAGATTTTCACATGTTAACACACATCGGGGAACAAGACCCAAGTGTTGAGTACAAAGAATCATTTTCAGGCCCTCCATTTTCGTGCCCCAAATGCGAAAGTTCTAGTAGTTATGAACATTGGTCACGACTAAAATTACATGGATACGAATTCCATCAACTAGTTTTTACAAATAATTTGCTGGAAGTAAATGAAGAGAGTTCTTATATCAGTCAGAGTTCTTATATTTGTCACGAGTGTCGTATACCCTTTACTCTACGAAATCGATGGGTAACACACATGGATAAAGTGCACAACTTTATTGCCTGTTCTGTGGGAAAATGTGGGGAATATTTTGCTGATGAGAAATTGCTGCATCTGCACATAAAAACTAATCATGAGAAGTCTACACCTACCGCAGAATTCTCGTGTGAATATTGTGAAAAAAAGTTTTGCACTAGTACGAGTCTTTGGCTTCACATATTTATACATATCGCTGAAGGTGAAAAAAATATAGCACCACAAAAATATGAAACATTTTCTGCTACGCTGTCCGGTTCAAGAGTTGATAAAATTAACGAAAATGACTTGACATCATTAGAATCTGGACCATTGCCTTCGTCGGAATGTTATCGGCGCCACCACTGCGTGAATTGTAAAAAAAGATTTAAGTCGTTTTACGCTTTGAAAATTCACGAGCTAGCTCAAAAGATCGACGATTTCAGTAATTTAAGAAAAGAAGATGTGCTTGGAAAACAATTTACTTGTCCTGAGTGTGGAATCAACTGCCAACGAAACATAGTTCTTCGTGAACATTGTTTGAATCAACACACAATAATAGTTTCTACTGATGTGTATCCAGTAGAAGAATTTGTGAAAGAACTTCACAGGGAAAAAGAGTATTGTAAATCCAATTCTTTATCTTCTTGCACAGACGAACGAGAACCTTCTTCAACTAAAAGAGGAAATCAGTGTAAAAGATGCTGCAAAATTTTCATGTCCTATTACAACCTTATGATTCATAAGTCTGTTCAAAAGCTGAATGTTGACACTTTAGAGAGACAAGTATTAGAAAGAGACAAGTGTAATTGTCCAAAATGTGGAATAGAATTTAGTAAGAAGAGCCCTGGTCCACTTCAAATGAAAGTTCACTGTTTATCCAAACACAATCTAATTGTATCGGTAAGTGAATCTCAGTTGGAAAACTTTGTGCAGATCCTTTTAAGTGAAAAGATTTATTGCGACGAACATATTACCGAAAACACAGACCTCAATAGTGAAAAGCGGAGATCTAATTTGGTTAAAATGTGTCGACTATGCGATAAAGTTTGTTCGTCAATTTTTGCAAGGAAGATTCATGAATTAGCCCACACAGTTGATTTGGCCACAGTTGAAATAGAAAATGTGGAAGGAACAGGAACTGAAGAGTTACAGTGCCCACGTTGTCAAAAAACATTATTTTCACATCTAGAGCTTCGAGAGCATTGTTTATCAACCCATAATGTCATTGCTTCCACTACAATGGTTTCTGGGGATGAATTCATTCAATTTCTGCGGGAAGAACAAGAATCAATCAGAAATGCACCAAAAAATGTACGAACTGACGAAGTAAGAGACAATGATAATGATGAGGAAAATGAGGATAGCAAAAATTCTGATGATGGTATGTAATTTAATTCTAATATCTATGCATATAATAGACAATATTTATAAACCGGGTTGGGGTTATAATTATATTGTCGTTATAAAATAATTATTATGAATGTACAATACTAACAAGAATTAAATAAATATACATACCTAATAATAGTTTTTTTTAAAGATTTGTATTGTAGATATATTTGACTAAATATTTTATCTTATATTTCAGTTGATACAAAAATGGATTTCATCCAAGAACAAAGTGTAGTAGCTGGAACATCTACTCATACCTGTTCAATGTGTAGTAAGACATTTCGTAAAGCGAACGTCAAGTTTTATCATTTCCTTACGCATTTTCAATGGAAATCTATGAAGGTAGAGAGCATCGAAACTCCCCCACCATTTACATGCACCAGTTGTGGAGAATCTCACCGAACCTTCATGTCTTTCCGAGAGCATTGTATTTCAGCTCATGGATTCAACATCACCAATAATTACAAAGGGAAAAAACACTCAAGTATGTCGTCTGAAACAAAAATTAAGTCTGGCAAAGGAAATAAAGTCAAAGTTACTAAGAAGGTTGCTGAAGATGGCAACGAGAAGTTTATTTGTGATATTTGTGGGAAAATGTTCAATAAAAGGGTAGTATTGCATGGACATAAAAGGTTTGTGCATAAGTTGGAAAAAAGTTTTACCTGCGAAAGATGCGGAGCCTCCTTTAAAAGTATGAACTATCTGCGATTCCACAACCGTGTTCATTTCGAAAAAGATAATGGAATTAGACCAACGTGCAACATTTGTGGGAAGAGTTACATTTCATCGAAAGGTCTTTCCAAACATAAAACAGAGTATCATCCAAAGAAGAAACTCAGTTGTCCCATTTGTAAAAAAACATTTGCTTCTCAAGAATATGCAGCCAAACATATCAAGAAACATCAAGAACTCAGTCAAACCGGAAATAAAAGGTGGCGATAGATTGGATTTTAAAAGTAGTCGGACGGCTCTCCTAATTTTAATGATGAATGTGGAATGTAGTGTCACATTTCTTATTTAAAAGTATTGAGGTATTTAAAATAAAAGTAGAATGTATTAATCTTTTTATTATCTACTTAAAGCATAATTACTGTCATTATAGTCATTATTATTTGTTAATATTCTATAATATTTTTATTTACGTATATAATATAACGATATCACTTATTGTAATTAAAACCATGAAATACATAGTATACCCAGAGAAATGTAAAAAGCTATACTATAAACTGCTCCCATATCTCTGAGTATACCGCGTCGAAAGCTAACTAATATTAGATGCTAATTTATTTGCACTTAACTTATTTTTATGTTTCATTAATATTAAGCATACAGCCAGTGGCATGGCTTGATCCAATGACGCCCTGGAGCAAAAACCAGAAAATAATGACAAGCAGAGTGGATTCGGAATTTTTTTAGAATAAAATAAGCCTACATGTTTCCAGTTTGGAGTAGTTCAAATCATTCACCCAACACGCCAACATGTATTATAAGTTATAAGAGTTTCTCGTTAAACTAGTTCAAATGAACCTGCTCCTCAAAGATACATTTTCATCAAGGTTTTTTTTCAATACAATTGCAAAAAGTCAGAAAAATTTCCCCGCTGCGAGAGAATTTAATGCGTTTTATCTTGACTTTGACTTAAATTTTTAGCACAAAGCACAAGCATAGGTACATTTCTCCCTAACATTTTGATTTTAGCCAGCACGTTGATGGTTTGATTGCATGATTTGTGCCTTGTGTATACGGCAATGTCAAGCTATATAAAACCCCCAACCCAATGTTATTCAAATTCGCGAGTAGCGCAAAAATATTCTGGATTTATTGATTTTTTTTGGTAAAAAGACCATTTTATTGGGATTTCGAGGGGGGCGCCTGCCATAGCTTTGCAGATGGGTACAGCCTTGGTGAAAAGGGATGTTTTTACTTTAAACTGAAATATCAAAATAGCTACCTACTGTTAGAAAAAATGTTCTAAACGAATTTGGAAGAAGCTATATTCTATTTCTTATTTTTAACCGAACTTTACTTTTCATTAAGATGGAGTTAGTAATGTTAGTCAGGCAAAGCCGTAGTAGTAGATTTAGTTTTCAATCAATCTTCTTTAGGTACCTAGTATATGTTTTGCAATTACTGCGATATGAATTGGGTTCATATCGTAAAATATTCATTGATTAACAATATTTGAGTTGTAATTTAAGCACTCAAAAACACTACGTTATGTGCTAATGGTAATCAGCAAAGGAAGGATAACAAGGATATATACATATCTGTATATGTCATTTTAAATTTACGAGTTTAAAACTCTAAGGCTTTGTGTTTGTAAACTTACAAAAGAAAAATAACAAAATTATCCCCAAATGATAAAAATGGGTATTTGTAAAGTGAACGACATTATCTATCTGCAACACACTGTATAATCTAAGAAGGACATGCCAGTAAGCATAAGTCTATTGATTGCTTAACATTGTAATTTATTTTAGTGCACCGCAGTTTATTTCAATGCAATGTGAGCACACGACTTTTTCCCTGGAAAGTCAGTCAAATATCTAGTTAAAAAACTTTAAGCAAATCATAAATATATAGTGTATACCTAATGAAATGGTATTAGTATCTAAATCTAATTACCACATATACAGACATTGCGGATATTGGTGTTAATACACATAATGATATTACACTAATTCAAAATGAATAAATGCAAAGACACAATAAATATTTATATATTATATATTTATATATTCAATTTTATGTTACAACCACTTATCTGTATTTACGTTACGATGCATTGTTATTATAAACCGAAGAATGAATGTAAATAGAGTCATCACTCATTATACTTGTTTTAATCGTTTTTATGTACACATAACCCTTTGACTCCAGATAAGTCCTTAGAGCTGGCATTTTCCCTGGAAAGTGAGCGTGCTCAACGGAAAACGTCTGCAATTAATTTCCAATATTTAATCAAAGATTATGTTGATAATGAAACAGACTGGTTAAATCTCGTTATTATTTCGTATACAAATGACCTCTAAAAGCAGAAGTATTTAGTATTTTAAAAATATTATGTGGATAGTAAACAATAATAAAAATGCTCCATACTTTTATTTTGACGAGATCAAAGGGAATAGTTTTTATGACTTCAAAGTCGCTTCCTTCCACGTCCAATGAAAAGTAATCCACCTCGGTAATATTCAGAGCCAACAGATAAGTGTACAATGGTAGGCACGAAACCTTGAATTCACTCACAGAACCAAACTTTTCTCGTTTTAGCAATCCACTCACATACAGATTACCCGGATTTCGAAAAAAGGATTTCTAAATAAAGAAACAAATACCCAACCTTAAACTATTCATTTATAATTAATTAATTAATTTGGAATTGAGATTAACGATTCCATAATAACACTTGATAAAATAAATCTCTATCTGCTTCTTGGGCCAAAATCAATGTAATATAATATATAACATCAAATTCAATTGGGCAAAAATTTTCTGATTTCTTGCACTTTTAAAGCAAAAAATAACCTCTTTTTATTGAACATTCTAATTTAGTGGGACTTCTGAATCTTGAGGCCCCCTATGCTCCTCATAGGTTGCATTGCATAACTAGGTGCTATATACGCCACTGATATTTACCTGAGCCATGTTTTTTGTATCGGATAAACAGCCAGGACTCATCCATGCTTTTCTATTAGTTTGTGTCATTAATTCATAGTTCCAAGGATCAGCCTCGATGAGAATTCCTTTCCAATTGTACATTCGCTCAAGAAGCAATGTATTTGAAAATCTTTCACCGTCATGTCCTCCACATTCGATATAAAAACCATTCGTCTGTAAAAACCAAATCAATTTCTTTTCATGCTTTTATGTTTATTTAATGTATTTTAGTAATTCTTAAAATATCACTTAAGTACAATGTGATAATTTTATAATAAATTAAATACAAATGTTTTACTAGCATTTCTAGTTAATTTGGTTGCAAAATTCACGCTTCTAGCCTACCTTGTTGTGAAGTAATTCTAGAATGGTTCTAGTGTGACCTTCGGATGGATCGTGAGAGGGGTCCATGACTGTCAAATTGTACGGCAAGTCATTTGGAGGACTCAGTAAATTGTTTCTGAAAAGTGCAAGGAGGAAAAAATCTTAGCGTTTTTGGCTATTTTTATCAGATGTGTTCAAGTTCTTTAGTTAAAGGGTTAATTATTTTACATTAATGTCAATAAAATCCTCCCGCTTTGCTTTGAATCTAACTTACTTAACATAGTTGACAACAGCAGGATTGTCCCATTTTAATCGGGTATTGTTGGAGTTGTCCACTATGCCCAATATAAATTCAATCAAATCATTCACGGTTTCCTCTGAAAAAACAGTTAAAAAAATATTCAGAAAGTATTTTTGTATCGTGCCGTCCTGTCATTTAACGGAGTAGATCAATAGATCTATAATATTTCTCATATACAATTTAATATTTATAAATATCTTTAATAGAAACAGGTGCGTACCCAGGATGATAAGCTGGGGTGCACAGCAAGGTTGTACACGGAAATTAAATATTGTGTGAGAAAAATTCGAATAGAAGGTACAATTTGGACCAAGGCCGTATCTAGAACTCCATTTCGGAGGGGGTAAAATACCAACATGATGCACAATGCACAATAGTGTCTGTTATTGAGCGAAGCGCGAAAAATTTGAACCAAAATCAATCTATTTAAATGGCATCAAATTCAGATTTCGGGGGAGGGGGATTGCCTCCCTAAACACAGCCTTGATTTCTTAAAATGCAAAGTCGCGCCTAGAAAAACTTTTTTTGAAGGTTTACTTCAAACTAACCTAATTTTTGAGTATTCTGTGCACATGGTGCACCCCTGGGTACGTGCCTGAATAAAAATTAGTATTAAGAAGCCACTACGCACAACTACGCACACTACGTGACGTTTTTACAGATTAAATTGTTTCCCCGGATTGGAGAATAAATTCGAAATTCAGGCTATTTACTTTTGAAGCTAGATTCTTGCTCTTTCATAATGTGGTTTTAGTTTTTCGAAAAAGGGAAAACAGTAGGCTGAATCCGGATTTTTGTGGAAAAACCGAATAAGGTATGTATACGGTTTTCAGTTTTTCAAAAAACTAAAACCAGATTATGAAAGAGCAAGAATCTAGCTTTCAAAGCAAATAACCCCGAAAGAATTTATTCTCCAGTCCAGAGAAATCATTTAATCTGTAAAAACGTCACGTAGTGTGCAGTGTCACTTTAATGTCAATATTTTCTTTGTCAGATGGTGCTAAAAAGCGAGGTATGGGTAAATACATTCAAAAAAAGACTCAATAACGTTGGCACGTTGATAAAAATTTGCCAGATATACGAGATCTTTTCACCTTATGCTTAAAGTTGAAAGTAATACTATGCTATTTTGTGTTAATGTGTTTTAATAAATTTTAAGCGAAGCACTTGGTGGCTGATAGCGTGATAGCATCTTAGATTGTGCTCCCTTTCCTTAAAAAAAATGCAAACTGGCAAAAATTGTCTTTATAGTATTTAAAAATATTTTCGGATAATATTTTTCACTCAGTTTTCGTTTTTTATTTTAGAGGTATTGAAGAAGATAAAAAAACTGTAATCGGGTAATAAAACCAGCGTTCAATTTTCACGAATAAATAAAATGACAAATTGAACACAAGTTACTGTAAGTTCAGCTTGCTGGCAATCTAGCAGATTACATTACAAGTCACTAATGTAGGATCAGGATAAATAGTTCGTTACGTACCAGTTTTAATGGATAAATACTGAAGTTTAGCTCACCATTAAACGATAGCCCTGTTACTATTTTCGGGCATTGATGTGTGCAAGTTGCCGGCACTAGAGAAGAATTTTGACTATTATTCGATTGAAAATGATATGCTATGAAGACATACCACAACTGCAAGACCGAACTTGCAATTAAAATGTTTGTCAGTGCAGTTCTAAAATTCATTGCAATTTGAACACCTACTGAACTGATGATGTAACCAACTCTCAACTATTAGAAAATCAACCTATACTAGTTAAACTTTTACTTAAATTGAATAAGTCTCTCCTACAAATTAAATATAAACTTTTTAATAGTTATAAAGTACAAGGGGTGGACATTATCTTTTACAAATATATAATTTTTAGTTATTTAAGGTAAATACTGAGAAATAATGCGCACCCCATTATTTTTCCAGCAAATGAGAAGTTATAGAAAAAAATGATTTCCTATTACCCAGGCAACCAGTTTCACCACATCGATATCCCAAATATATGTTAACACATGAAGACTAGCATTGCCAATATCGGAAGGGGGGGAATTGAGGGAACAACCCCCCCCCCCACCCCCGACTTGAAACACACTAGATTTTACACACAGGTTTTTCCCAAAGTCGCAAAAAACAGTTTACT
>JAQFYB010002536.1:0-23982 GCA_034694085.1 Pogonognathellus longicornis
AAACAGGGCTATCTAAGGAATAAGTCCAGCCCATGTATAAGCTCCACAGCAGTGTAGACTGATCACGCGGTATAAAGGAACCTGCTCAAGTTCATTCAAGTCTTTGTAAGTGCTAATACACACGCTATGAAGAGAATGCGTTAAAGAAACGAATTTGCAATCTACTTAAATTATATAATCGCAACCCGTAGGGGTAATATAAGGATATATTTGACACGCGACCGGGTGATGTAGAACCTGAATGATTACCTTTTAACTCTATATACCGTTGTTGTATATTCCGTATCCAGCCACCAGAGAAACAGTGGGGCACTCAAAGCTTCCTTGTATTAAGCTTAGCTTTTGTTATATAAAAATTCTAATAATAATGAAATGTCCTTACACTTCCAGTTTTCAAGGCAGCCAGAAGTAGTTGAAGGTTACTAGTTGTTGTGTTCTAAGTATGTCTTAAGATAATCATCTCCAATTTATCAGCGCTACAAATACATATAGCACACTCCTACACTCCTACATTTAGATTCAAGTCTGTGTAAAACTTCCTGATTAAAGGACTAGGTACCGTCCCACAGTCTCGTCCCCTTTCCCGTATATCCTTTACCTGTATAATGAAGAAAAAACATGCCGTGAAAAGCTTATATAATGTTACAACTACAACGTGTAGTAACATAAATGGATATAAACGAAACATGGGAAATGTTCAATAAAACTTACCCGTAGTATATAGTCCACTTTATGACAAGTTGACAAGGTTGATAATTATTTTTGTGTTGAATATCTTCATACAACGATACAGGGATATATTATACACAGTACTTATCACCAAAGTAGGTAGAATGATATGTAGCCAGTATCTGGAGTTGTTATACACTTCTCACACGTGGATTGACTTCACAGTAAACGAATTTCAATGGTAGACCTCATAATATTAATTTTCCATTTCTGAATCTCCGAATACTGTGACAGTAGGTATACACTTATGTAGATAAGGTTGCTTATGTAATAAGTGGCAGCTAATAATATTCAATCGAAATCGGTTACCCACATTCTTACCAACCCTAATGTCCTTGACACAATAATTTAGTTCTTCTAGATTTCTAATAGATTTTTTGGCATGTTAAAACATTTGCATGAATAAAAATGATTTCAGGATCTTCTTTTCTATGCGTTTCATACTCGAGTGAGTCTAATAGATTTTGCCAATTGCCATAATGTAAAATGTTAAGAGATTATTTCATAAAAAGCAACTGTGAATTAACTGTAACCAACAGCTAAAGATAGCCCGAAGCTTCACAAAAAACAGCTACAAAACTGGACAGTAGCTATTAAAGCATTTTCTAGATACTATCAATGAATATTCTTAAATTTTAAGATGTAATTTATATACATAACGGCTGAAATGATGTGGTGGGTTAATAAGTTATTACTGTTGCATACATTATGTGTATGGGCATACTTTTTGCTGAAATTCGAATTTTATTTTCATAATGACAAGAGTTAGAGTTAGATAGAGTCCACCAAACCCACAATAGTTTGACAATACGTTTACATTCAATATAGATTGGATTATTTGCCCACGAAACAAACCTTACTTTGGCAGAGATTTTACTACATATTACTGTGATTGAATACATGGGATATCTACAATATTTTACAATGTGATATTTTAAATATGACAGTACGAGAAAAGCCGCTACATCAGCAAATAAAATATATCCTTTTTCTACACAGCTAAGAAATATTATTATTACTTAAATGTATTTAGAGTTACAGCATGTCCCACTAACATCCATTTTACTATGCGTTACTTGATTTTTAATTAGCTATACTGCATACTGCATTAGACAAACTGAACATCAATACTTAATTGGTAATTCGTGTTGTATGTAAAGCATTGTAATTCCAATAACTTACTACTGGTTTTACGTTACAAAGCATTGTGTCCAAAATAAATTGCATGAACAATCATGCAAATACTTCTATATGTCAGTTAAAGCTATGCATTATGTATTATGGTATACATACACATCTAAACTATGTACCTAGTACCTACCTAATAAAGTAATAAGTGCAAATAATGTTGATTAATTATTTGTTAGTATATTTCTACTTAAAGATCAAAATGGTGAATAAATACGATAAAGGCATTAACTTTATGTAAACTAAAAGCTTACTACTTCACACATCTTTACATAACTTCTGACTGTTTATGGCTTAATGCTTACATTCCTTGATGTTTCCAGACAGTTAAGTAAATGTCTGTTTCAAATGCGATTTCAACTGGCTTCCTTTAAGTATTCATCACTTTCTCCAAATGGGGAATACGAAATGCACCACATAATATGTTATGTAAATTTTTGATTTGATTTCTAATTTACAATATACATAGTCTGAAAGTCTTTCCTGCAAAAGTTCTTTAGTATTATTTTTATCCGATTAGTATTATTCTGATGTGTCTTTTCCATTCGGAACATCCAGGATGTCATTGTCATTCTCATCTTCCATCTCATCCGGAGCGGCAAATCCATCCTGTAAACCCCAAACGTTAGTACCCTGCACCTGTTTCAGTTATTTCTGGGATTAGCTGTGAAATGATTAATGTCACCTCAGTTTCGTAGAGTATATCCAATATTTTCTTAAGTACGCCACTTTTCTCAACATCTTCTTGCTCTTGAATATAAACTTCGATATCCCTCAGTTTGCCGAAATAAAAATCTCTTTCCTTTTCTAATCCGTCCAAGTTCAATTTGGCTTCAGCCAACTGTATTAATTATAAAATATTTCAACTGCAGTCATTTCAAGTTATTTTGCATGGAAAATGGTACATACATACTACGTAATAATGTTTATACCTGAGAAGTTAATGTTTCAATTTTAGAACTGTCAATAGCTGGGGCACGTCCCTGTAAAATATTAGCTGAATTTCGTAGTGTCGATCGTACTCCTATAGCTGAATTCTTGTTAGGTTTTTTTCCTACTCAAAAACACTGTTGTTATCATTGTATCAACTTTAATTGTTTATTTCTTATAGCAAAATCTTAAATCTCAAAAATGAAAGAAAAAATACCATTCATTTGATTTGGTTTTATTTTTTGTGGGGATAAGGGGTATGGAGACGTTGACATAGGATATGGCGATGTTGATGTAGGGTATGATGAAGTTGATGAAGGAACACGATCCCTGTATGTCGCAATTCCTGATGGTGATGGCCCTAGTCCTAACTGAGCACCACCCCTGGCATCCAGACCATCATAAGGGTCTCCTTTGTAATTGGCATCGAAA
Source organism: Pogonognathellus longicornis (assembly GCA_034694085.1). Lineage (NCBI taxonomy): Eukaryota > Metazoa > Arthropoda > Collembola > Entomobryomorpha > Tomoceridae > Pogonognathellus > Pogonognathellus longicornis. The sequence goes on from JAQFYB010002536.1 coordinate 3,280, forward strand.
AACTTTTTAAACCACTGAACAAACTCATAATTATCTTGAAAACGTCCCTTCACTAATTTATCTACAGCGATCACCTAAATCAACAAATCAAATTGTTTTCTTGTGTTTACCCAAGTTTAACCTAAAGCATGTTAAAATGAATATTATCCATTGTATGTATATGACAAAAATTAATATAACCTTCTCAACTTCCAATCTTATAAACGCAGCTTGCAGTAGCTTAAAATTCTGGATATATTCATGCTCCAAGTGTGTCTGGAATTTCACTTTTTTCAGCTGAATGCTTCCTAAAGACCCAACAGAAAATTCTACACAATGCAAATCTCAAATTCTACACGAATAATGCGCAGTATGTACATATCTTCAGTAGGAAGTCAACAATTGATTAAAATTTTCAGTTAAAACGCAAACTTTTCACATAAAACAATCAAAAATATGAAATTACCTATAAAAAGTGATAATCAAATATGTTTCACAGAAACGACAAAATAAACTACAATCTTAAAATCATGCAATTGAGCCTGTGATGTACAGAAAAATGAAGTAGAATAATTTTGCTTACCCGGAAACAGCATATCCATGAATTGGCAATACGCAGCACCCGAACACAATTCTTCGATCTTTGTTAAACTGGATTGCAGACAAGAATTTACCCATGCCAGCATATCATGCCGACTTAGGTTGTCCGCGTTAACATTTGTGGCATACACATTAACAGCCATGCCTACAGGTCGATCTGCATAAAAGGATTCTTTGCAGTTGCAATAATACGAACAACAATCACAAAAACATTTTTTGATATAATTGGGAGTGGACACAGCGGACAAAACATTATCCCCACTTTCAAAGTCAGAGTAATCAGAGTAAATGAGACCAAGAGGTGCTTCAAAATCTCGATTTGTGATATCCCAATCCATTGTAGACGCAGTAGATAGTTGTTTGAGTCTATCAAGCAATCTTTCTCCAATGATGCCCAAATATGGCTTTAATTTCTACCTAATAAATTAACTCAATTCAACAACAACACTATCTTATTAAGTATTATTATTACATGCAATATTTACGTAAGCTACACAACAGCACATTAGACACAAGTAAAAGTTGTTCGACGTTTGTCAACCTACAACATCACAGTAAGGCAGTTCCGTCGACTTGAAAGGACTTCAAGAGAAAACTTGAACTCCAAATGTGGATTCTTGTATTTATGCTTAATGACTGTGTGCACACGAAGTACGTGCCAACGTGTTTGTGACTCACGTCTCATGTGCACAATTCCAAACAACATAACAATTCCATACGTAACTCATATGTAGTTATAACACTAAGTAATCTTAAACTCTCACTCAAAACCAAAACTTTTATACACTACATTAAGCCTGAACCCTTTGTATACAGCAATAATTGTATTAGACCTACATGCGATACTACTAATAACCTTCAGGTGTTACCAAAAGAAATCATAAATCTCAAGTATACCTTGCAATGCTCTTATGACTAAGAGTTTTAAACACTCTGATATACACATAAGGACACCCTGCTGTATAAATATACCTGCAGAGTAATTGTAGGCAGTTCGGGCAGTACTATGAAATACAACTGTGCAATTACAGAGTATAGGTATTGTAAAGGTTTTCATTCACAGTGCAATATGAAACGAGCAGAATTCATACATATGCAAATTCGTGCAATACTACAATAGAAGAATAGAACTATACGTTAGTAATTGTGTATGTTCTTTACTTTCTCCCGGGTGGCAATAATAACTGAGATAAAAGAACCCTTCTGGAAGAAATACAATAATGGTCGTGTCGGAAGCAGAAAATCGATCGTCCTTACTTCGTTTCTTTCAAGTTCCATTATTTGTTTAGATGTATACACCTTTTTAGCCAAATATGATGTTCTTTGACCATGGATAATCCAATTTCATCAAACAAGCCATTCGGTAGATCATATCTACATTCTCCCCAAAGGTTTTTTCAATACTTTGTCGAGATTCGCACTTCAAGAGACCTTAATTTAGTATTGATCTATACATTTATTTATATTTGGTTATACAAGTTTTATGTATATGCACATACTTTGTTATACATACATGTAAATTATTTAACAATGTGCTTCCACAAATTGTCAGACACATGAGTAATGCGCATTTACCCATGAAATAACGAGACAGAATGAAACCCTTGCCCTAAAACCATAATCAATCTAATTCGGATTCAATGGAAATCAAATGCATTAGTGGGTAGTTAATGGCACACCTGACACAAAGTGACACCTTTGGAAAGCTGACGTGAAGGGCAGGTGGAGCTAAACAACTTCAGCTTAATGTCAACCTTCCACAATGTACAATTATGCATTCAACTTTGTTTAGATGTAATATTAGAAAGCATATAATAACAATAATGATGTCCATCTACATAACTTAATTATGTTAGTTGTGTGTAGACAACAAACCTTTCGTCCATTTTAGTATCATTAAATGTGGGTGGGATTTATTTCAGTGAGACATCTGCAAAATCAAAACCTTATCTGGCTCACTCATTCACTCCCCCAAATTCACACTCACTTTCACTACACCTCGATCTTAGATAAGTAATTATAATAATATACATAATGCATACCTCCACACACATGTCCCAATTAAATTCAACCATAAGGAACTGGATTCATTGTAAAAGAGCAATTTCGTCAATTACTAATTGTGACAAATAAAACATCTCAATACTTCCTCCTAAATTAGTAAACAATAGATTAAGATTGTACAGAAGCCTTATGCTTGTCTTTGTCTTTGTATTACAGCAACATACATCAAAATAGATCTAGCGTTTAAAAGCATTTTAAATCTTATCGATAGATGGAAAAGGGTACGATGAGAAATTATGTTGAACACGTATCTGTATGTAAAGTGTAAAGATTACATGTGGTCGTATTCTTTTTGTTTCAAGCTGTCTCAATTTTGTTTGACATTGTAAAGGTTTTATATGAATTGTGTTGTGTATTTATTCTCAAAACACGTCTATCACTCCAAAACACAGCAATTTGCTTTACACGTTGGCTATAACTATAAAAGGATTTAGATGACAGATCATGATTTAAATCTTCATTGCAGATAATATATATTTATTACTTTGGTAAGGATAGCTTAATGCAGATGTTCATGTGGTTAGATTGTCCTTGTGTGTGCGTAGGTGCAATAAGTATCTTGGGTCTATGCTACATACACAAACAAACCATGAGATTATTTGCCATGTCACACGTCACACATACATCATACATTGCACAACTTTGCATTTCTTAATAAAATATTCGATGATATCGTTTTCATCTCATGTAGGTATAAATAAAGGTATAATGTTACTTAATTTCCTCATGCACAAGTCGCATTTGAGTTGTCTGACACTCAAATTACTGTGTTTAGTGTTTAATGCTGGTATTTGTTTTGATTAAAAATATCATTTTAATATGTGTGATTGTGTGAATGTCTGTGAATGAGCGATAAAATACAAAATATTCATTACCCTTTTAAGTTTTAGGCTTTAGGACTAAATCCACGTGTTACAATTCTGTATGAGTATGTGACTTTAGTGCCTTACCAATTATAGATAGATTATAAAATACGCCTTGCTTCTATATGTATAACTGTCGCATAATGGACAGATTCAACGATAAGAGTCGAGATAACATAACTGTCAAAATTAATTGTAATTATTTTATACAGCAGTCTTATGATTATTTGTAAAAGCTCGAGCATTTCCTGGCTTTATAGATAATGTTCATTAAGTGAACGTATAATGTATAATGTTAATCTTGAGTGTATCATCACATCATTAAGCATCATGTACACAAAACAGTATAGAACTGGTGCTAATGAAAATCATTAAAATTGTGCCATCGCTTGCTACAAGCACTGTTGATAAGTGTCACAAATCGTAAGTACGTTAACATTTAAGCTATAGTTGAATCAGTTGGCTCAAAGACTAAGCGCACATTTTATGTGCAAATGTTCATGTACCCAATTTCAGAGGCACTCTCTTTCATATCAAAGCAGATTAAAGCAAACGCAAAAATGCAATTCAGACATGGTGAATAGTGTATGTACAACCCATAATTATATACTCCGAGAAAAAAATGAATACGTAGGTACTAGAGGTACCTTATAATATCTAGAAGTATACAAATTCAGTCAGAGACTGATTTTCTATACAGCGTTCAATACACAGAGTTTTACACGAATATTCATCAATGTCGCTCATGGTAAATTCTCCATCAATATTATGTCTAACACTGTAAGAGGAGCCGAAGGTCAAGGTATCTGCCCTTGAATTCTATTAATTGAATAATAATACATTTCAGGCCACGACACCACGTCTCTGTGTTACAGTTCATATAGTCAATCCCATTGTACAGAAACTACTTGAAATATACCGCACACAAAGTACTCCCATTTTATAAGTACATTTTGTCAAAAAACACAATGAATAATGAAATGATTATTAAGTTTCCATTGTATTTGTATACACATAATCACTCTATATTTATGAGCATTATTATATTATAAATTGCAGAAACACAAGGATTCAGTTACTAATATTATGCTGAGATGGTATGTCTGCATGGAAAGTAAGCTTTGGTATCTATGTATATGCTATCGCATCAAAATTTATGGATTCTTAACACAATGTCGTTAACTGGAAATAGTAAATACAATACTTGATTTGTTAGAACACTTATGTGTACATTGAATGTTGTAGAGTTTGATAACTGGATGGTCTTTCCTGTGTATATTTGTAAACTGTGTTGTGTGTATGTATTTAATATTTCTGTATGTATATATTTGCATGCAAAACATGCATTACATAAGTTCTAAATATCTGTTTATTATCAGGACACGACACTTTAGCGAACCGCTCCAGCTACTCCAGCATGTCATGCATAAGGCTTATCCTATTTATTTTTTCAGCTTTGGCATTCATCCACTCGACTTGACTAAATACACTAAAATCATTTGGTACAACCCTGAAAATATAAAAGGAAGAAAATTTCTGGAACAGTCCTCCAGTCCTTGTTCTTCGCACAGTTGGAATTAAACTCATTTCCTTGTCCATACATAACCCATACCAAAATGCCTTTCGCAGCATCAGGTAAATATTTCGCATCCTTTCCAAATGCAGTCTTAAGGCATAAAGTATGTGTACGGTGAATATTTAGTTTATTTAGGTATATGGATATTGATTTTAATTGATTTTATACAGATCCGTCAGTCGCAGAAATCGAAAAGTTGCTCAAGGAAGCCTTGTCTGTTTCATCTGACCCTAAAGTTACTGAGAAGCTTGGTCAATGCAAAGATTTGGTTTCTGTCCTCAATGTCAAGTCAAAGGGAGTACTTAACAAATTCTGCTTGGACAATCAAGTGGCTTTAGGTACATTTAAATATAAACATCAAGATGAAAACTAAAATACTCACATACAAACTGTATGTTGAAAAATTTACATAGGATCATCTTTCTAAATGAATTTTCTGATAATGATGTATAGTTACTGGTGGAGGACAAGGAATCGGTCGTGCTTTGGCTCACGCTTTGGGTGAAGCTGGATGCAAAGTCGCAGTTGCAGATTTAGAAGTCAGCAGAGCCGAGACCGTTGCCAAAGAATTGGCTGACAAGGGAATCAAAAGTTTGGCCATCAAAGTAGATGTAGCCAACAAACAAAATGTAGAAGAAATGGTTGCAAAAGTATTATCCACATTTGGTGACTTGCATATTGCTTGCAACAATGCCGGAATTGTGTTCCACTCCAACTCTGAAGACACAAGCCAAAAAGAATGGGATACCACAATGAACGTCAATCTCAGTGGAGTCTTTTTCTGTTGTCAGGCTGAAGCTAAGCACATGTTGAAGAAGGGATATGGAAAGATTATCAACACAGCCTCCATGTCCGCCACCATCGTCAACCATCCACAAAGACAAGTCGCTTACAACACAAGCAAGGTACATACTACAAACTAACACATTTACACCACTTGTACATACATACCTATTAAATATTACACATACATTCAAATGCATGACTAATTGTAAGCAAAATATCATGAACATGATATATAAAATTTATTATGTATGTCTCAAGGCCGGAGTCGTTCATATGACAAAAACATTGGGATGTGAATGGGCGGAACGAGGTGTTAGAGTCAATTGCATTTCTCCGTAAGTTTATCTCTATCTCTTATCGTTGACATTTGATTCCTCCTGTTATTACAACATGTTTGATACGCTCATGTATGACATGAGTATTGATATGAAGAATTTTTATTAATTACTCTGTTGCTTAATCAATTTATTTTATCTATGCAGTGGATACGTGGACACTCCATTAAATCGTACTGAAGGGCTTATGGCTGTCCGTGCTCAGTGGATTAAAGAAACTCCACAACAGCGTTTGGCTGAAGTGGATGATTTAGTCGGAGCAGTTTTGTACTTGGCTTCCCCATTATCCAATTATACCACTGGTCTCGACTTAATCATTGATGGAGGATTCACTTGTTGGTAAACATGTTCAACGAAAGTCAAACAATAAATAATAAATACATCGTCGGCACTTCTTTCATGTCTACATTGAATTTATTTACTAAAATCCATACATTTACATTGCATTTATTGACATGGACACTTTACATGAATATTGTATGACAGCTCAGGGCTTATTGTTAGATTTATCTTCAATTTTTATTCAGTTGTAGTTGTAGTGCTAATTTAATTCAGTCTGTTCTAAATTCATTCACCATTTTTATTCATCACACGACTAATTGTCACTTGTATGCGCTCGTTACTTGATACGAATGAGTGATGGAATATCGTATATAGTCCATTTCACAGATTAATCGAATTCTATGTGTATACAGCATACACAACTGCGATTTCATTACATGTTATGTAGTGACAGTGGCTACTTTATGCAGGTACCGGCTATGTGTTTAATTGTCTCACATTCGTCGGTAAGTTTGACAAGAGAGGTAGTTAGGTATTGCCCTATAATAATACCGATATACGGCAGATGTTACTAATTTTTCCTACTCTGACTAAACACAATACACACCATATCTACACACAATAATATCGAAAAGCAAACAAAAATAATCAATATCTATGTATATTAATTTAATAACGCAAACATTAGTATTCAGTATTAGCATTAGCAGTATCATACACATACCATACCTATTAATATGAATGAAATTGACTCAACTAACAAAGAGTATACCAAACTTGACATCAACTACCATTAAATCTAATATTATTAATAGATTTAACTCTTCCATTGAAACTATTTCAATGACTGTACTGTTCCCATACTTTCTCAATTGTCAGCTTATTGTTAGTAGTTGTGTTGTGCGTTAAAATAATATTTGAAAGATAATATTCTGCTCTGTTCAAAAGACCAATCGATCTAACGATATCACTTTTTAACTCAAATACTAATATTCCACAACACATTGCCGCTTTTGGTTAAACAGAAGTGCTTAAGGCATCATGTATGTCAGTTTAATGATGCACAGAGTAGAGATTAACTAGCTAGGATTACAGAATTGGAAGTATAAGCACAGTTATACATGTAATTAAAATTGTTCTTTATAAGTCATGGATGTTTACCGGCAAATTAGCCCGATAGTATTTTGAAACACCTTTAAACCATATTCTATGCTTAAACAGCTATAATGTGGTTTTCTATTGATAATCCCAACAAAATATATTGCAAGCCTAGTTAACATATTACAAATAAACACAAAAAGTTGTACTATGGTTGTTGTCACTCAATGTACCATAATGTATACGGAATGAAATTTTACTCTGGAAAATAAACATTTAAATAATGGAGTTAATAATTAATAATAATGAAGTTAATAATTGCACTTTAGGCATCAGCAATGCTTCATTTATAATACAAAAAATATCTATCTGTTTGGTTATATATATCACAAGAAATGGAAGCAAATAAATGGATATGATTATTAGTCATGTCATTCAGCAACATAACCCAAGAGCACATGATCACTATCTATCTACCTAAATAGGACAGATATAATATATAATCGTTTACCCTTTGTTACACTTATGCAACTACACCTTAACTGCAATTAAGATGTGTTAAATGGTTGTTTCTAGAGTACAATACAAATACTAACATCTCTGTTGTAGAATAGATACAAAAACGTAAAACCAAAATCAAGAATGAATTTCATAAAATAACTGCCTATACAATTTCTTTGACAAGTTGGTAAGCACGCAATATTATAGGCTTATGGCTTATGCATACACAAAAAACATCAAAATTTCACTCTTCTGGAGAATAAAACCTTAGCACCTCTTCCATTAAAGGATAAAAACTTTCTTCGTTAATTTCAACAAACTTCTTTTGTTGCCTACTGAAGTAGTATACATCACCTGTATAAATATCGAACCACAATGCATGAATGTGTGTCTTTCCGGCGAGCAAAATTTTCCTCATGAATCCATAGCTAGAAATATTCTGCAACTGTTGGAGACAGTTCACCTTTAAACATTAAAGTTCTATTGAGCATATTAACAACAAAATATGTATATCGATGATAAAACACATCGTCTATGGATATCCTCTTTAATCACAACTTACCTGACTTAGCTTATCAGTTACGCTAAATTTTTCGTCTGGGTCAATGTATGCTACAAATTTTCTGGAGGGCAATTCTGCTTCGAAGAGAAGAGGTGTATGGTAACCCTGCTCCTCTAAAATCTGAAATTTTTTCAAAGTTTCTGCTCCGTGATTCTGCATCTAAAAAACATGACGTATTGTAATTAATTTTCATTTTATTGTTCACTTCACAGCAATACAGAAAAGATATACGCAGAAATCTTACCCATCCCCTTAAAGGTGATAGCAATTGATTTTCATGAGAGGAGAACTCTTTGCACTTCATTTGATACAGAAGATTCATAGCCTAATCTTAGCAGGTCCAAAATTAAATAAAACATTTCTATTGAGTAAAAGTGACTTATTATGCTATCTACGTAAATATTATGATTAACAATAATTTGCAAAAATATAGCTGAAGAATTATCCAAATCAATACATACTCACCTTACAATCCGAATGTCCACAAACAATAACATGCTTAATATTATTTATAACACATCCTAATTCTAAAGCTGCAGGTTCAGTGGTCGTATTTTCAGCAGGAAAAAATTTTGAATTAGGAATAAGATTTCCAGCATTTCTTACGACGAACATATCTCCAACACATGTGTCTGTAAATCGTGTAGGCAACATCCGGCTGTCCATACATGTAAAGAACACAGCTTTTGGCTAGAAATTAAATAGAGTTATTCAATAAATCAATGTGTATTGTGTAGTTAGAAATTAAAAATGTGTTTGTTTTGTATGAATAAATAAAGACTTACTTCAGGATTATCCCGCACTTGTAAAAATTGTTTCACCATTGTACTTCTCAATGTTTCCCTGTACCTCATAACCCCTTTCAATATTCTGTCCATGGATAATTAATTTGCTCTGTCGATATTTATATTTGTAAGATTGTATTGTAACTGCAGTGTACTTTATATTGTACTACACATTTATAATACTATACGATCATAAGATTGTCTTGTAAATATTCCAATCTAAATCAACTCTTCATAAACAATCCACGCTCCGGTTCTTTAAAACAACAGCAAGCACCAGTTGACCAGTTAATTCAGATGTGTAAAGTTTGAGCAGTTCTCTGGAATTAAAAAAACACCCCTATTTAATTGGCTTGTTTGTGACCACATAATTTTAATATAACTGTTATGTATGAATAAATACCTTTGATGTTGTAAACGTTGTCTGGTCTGCTTTTATTTAATTATATCTTTAAATGTACTCTTGTTCTTGTTCGTTCGTAGACTAATAATAGCATTGCAGCTATGCTAATATTTATATGTAAATTGTTGTATCATCTGTATTGTGACTAACATGTGGTTTGGTCTTGGATATAACATTCCGACAGAGTCTTTATCTGTGTGAGTGAATACATAAAAAAACGAATTTACATAAGTTATAAATAATATAACTATGATCTATCAAATGTTTTGTTGGTCAGTAGGCGATAATTACCTTAATTCTTTAACTTTTCGACAAACTATTCCTCCGTGGCCCGCGGTCTTGTATTTACTCACTATCAACTATGTCTGCAGCTACTTGTACTAAAATTAGCAAAAATTAAAAGAACATATGAAAGTAAATGAATATTTTATTGGTTCGATTCGACGTTCGACGTAAATGATGGATGTGTAAAGAACAGAAGGGCAAACAAAACAGGAGTTAATTATTATTGATTATGTATAGACATAAATATTTTACCTTGGCCTGACGATCGCATGTTGTTGTAAGTACAAGTGTATTCTTAAGGAATGAATATATTGCGAATACGGAGCTTCTTGAAGATACATGGTAGGAATTCGCAATCGCGAAAAACCAAGTTTGAAGTTGCACATAAACAAACTCACACCTACAACTGTAATCTAAAATATGCGAGTTTGAAATAAGAAACATTCTTGATCAAGGATGATCAAAGTAATAAACTGTGCGAGAGTTAGAGTCATGTTGTAAAGACAACGATACGAAGTATTGACGTAACGGTGATGTTTCATAAAAGTGATTGATATGATTCTATTTCTGGAATTTCTTTCTAGTATTACGAAATTATGATCTATGATTGATGGAACTTTCTCATGGACGAAAGTTTTTCGTTGTTTTCCAGTTTTTGTACTTTCCTTTTGTCTATGGAACTGTCTATTCATTATCATAGTTCTCAAATTGTAAAGATTGTATCCATGTCTCATTCATTTTAGGTTTATTTACACCTACTTCGTTATACTATAGGTATGGTCAAAGTATTCACTTCGGTATGGTCTATATACGACATCAAATGACATAGGTCCTTGATTTAGAAGGGTACATTAATTTTCTTGAAAATATGGAACTTGGAAAGAAAATACAAGTTGAAAAGTACAGTGCATGAAAATTATACTTGAATTTAATGCAACTAGGAATTGTTGAATGAATCGATATGAGTCGACCCAATATTATACTGTACAATTTATTTTAAAGCCACATGCCTTACTTATAGGTACTGCTTTGTCTTCTGTATCTATGTTAATTTTACAATTGATATGATTTGTGTAGGAATTAAAGGGCATGAAAAGTATGGAAATGCTTTGAGTACTAAAATGATATCTAGGTTAAGACTTAGGTTTAACTGTACAGGCACTGTGCGTTAAATGTGCATCAGTTAGTTATTCCCTCCCACGTAGTCTGCGTAACTTTCTCATACATGGAACGCAAATTGTGTAGTTGGTGAGTTAAATCTTCCAGACGCTCATCTTTCAAGTTCACAAGATTCTGAAGACGGTGTACCTGCCAAAGAAATTTAAGAAATGATTGCCTACCTGGGTATAAAAGGTAGGTAGCAACATGAAATGAGGAAAAAATACCTTCACGTTCAGATTCTTTATGTTCTGTTCCAGAATCTTTATTTCCTTTTCCCTTTGCTCCACTAGGACCCATGGTACCATTTTGTGTCCCCTGTATATTATTTGTCCAGGGGGAGAATTATTGTTGAGGCTGTTTAATACTTCTGATGATCCAACCGTTGTGGGCTGAAATTCAACGCCTGCAGAAATAGAACCAGACTCCGTTTTTCCAAGAACATAGGTAGAAAATTCTGACGGAGAGATACTGTTGATGGATACGTAACCGGACTGATTTACAGAAGAACGCGTATTTGACGAAGTTCTGCGGGATGAATTCATGCCATCAATAAGTTCTTTGTCTCCTCTATCCGTTTTTGAGTAACGGGAAAGTGAGGACGCTCGAAGGGGTCGGGGAGGTTTTGAAGCAATACGTGGATTTGCAATAAATTCTGAAATTTTTTGGCGGAGATCCCAAAGTACCTGCAAAAATTGTACCAGTATATTATCAGTGTACAAATAAATCAAATCGTACCAAATGACCCGAAAATTACAAACCTATTCAATCTACTAACCTGTTCAATGGTTCCGGCTTTGGCTTCTATAAGATCCTTTATGGTTTGGTCTGTAAGGCGCATTCCCATTTTAGTGAAAACTTTTCGGTTTAAAGTATTCCAATTAATTTTTTTCTGTCCAGCACCACTAGCAGCAATGTAGTTATGGATCTCAATGGTGTTACCACCTGGTAGAAAATGGTGAACGATTTCAGCCACAAGAACTAAAAGGGATAAAATGAAGATGAAAGAATTATTTCACACCAGAAATGGAACAAAAAAGACAAGACTTTACGATAGTAATAATATTACCTCCATCGGAAAAATCTCTTGCGATATTCTTCTTTGGTCTTGATAATGGGACTGTGTCAATCCATGAATAGAGCTCATCCAGGCTCTCTTCGTTCAATACATAACGCTCGTCGGCTTGAGCCATTGTAGTACTGGTCTAAAAATGACAAGAATTTTGAAAACTAAATCGAAAAAATTGGAAATATTTATAAAATTGTGGACTCTGAGGAATGAATATGAAAACTGATTTCATTCTGTTGCTCAAAAACAATTTTCTGTGTTCGCAAGAACAAAACAAGTCATTAGTTAAAAACCATAGGAACGTTCCATATAGTTTGCAATTCATCCCATGTTCGTCATGGTTTGACGAACCTTGATTGCATCTATGAAATTCACTACTAAGAAATAGCCGAATCTCGTGTCAAATTAAAACGGTAGAAACACAAATGCATGATAATATTAATGAAGGTATAAAAGTCATCAAAAGCTACGCTGGCTCTTTACTATTTGTATTTTTATAAAATATAATACTTGCCAAATGAATGACATGCAGAAAATCGTAATAAAGGGAGAAACAACATAGCTTTCTGAAATTCGGATTATTATTATTATCGGATATAACGATAGTTTTAATTCAGATTACTATAAATAATAGTGATTATCTGACATGATAACACTTATAAGCAGTTACGAGCGTGTTTTTACATAACACGAAGATAAGCATTTTAATCATTTTAATAATTTAATAGTTTAATAATACTACTACATTCTAGTCTAGTCTTTAATTTCAAGGCACAATTTAATTATGCCTTGAAGTTCATCAAGCCACGTCACGAACCCGAAGAGTTATAGCGATATAGGATACAAAAGAAAGTAGGATGTAACAACAATTCTCATGAATGCCAATTCGAAACCTTGAAGAAAAAGCACCCAACAGAGCTAAAAATGTTGTTGACTTGTTGCGTTGTTTCTACATTTTTTTAAGGGCTTACAATATTTCAACATGAGAATCTAAACGTAAGTACCTACGTGTATTTGTGTATAGAACCTGTAAATTGTTCTGTCATCTCTAGAACGACATCGTATAAAAACGAAATACGAATTGGCTGACATTTGAACCTGTAGTAGGAGCAGTTTAATAATTTATTACACCAATTAGTAATACATGGATAAAGTCAAAGAGAAAATATTACCAACAAATTATTTGATATCTAGAACAAATTTTCCTATTGATTTTCTATCTTTTAACAGTTCTAAAACTTCGTTAATATTTTCCAATGGGTAATGCTTTGCTTCGAACGGTTTAATTAAGTTTTCCTGGCACATTTCGATGACATCGTCAACAGCTTGTCTATATACTTCGTATTTCTTCTTTCGGTACTGCTCAAGTGAAACTCCTAAGACACTGAAAGTATTTTCCATTAACTTATCTCCACTTATCTGAGGGATTTTTCTGGAAGCAAAACCAGCAACTACGATTTTCCCTTCATCTGCAACACTGTAACACAAGTCAATCCATATTACTATAAATATTTATATTTTTACTGAAATTGCTTGATTTAAATGTAGCAATTGATATACATATAATTACCATGTTACAACTTGGTTAAACACATCACCGCCCACAGTATCAACAATGATGGTAACACCTTCTCCTTCTGTTGCTTTCTCTACTTGTGTACGAAGATCTTGTTTCCCAAGTGTAACAGTTGCAAAAGCACCTCTTTCTCGAAGTGCAGATGCTTTGTCATCAGTTGTACACACAGCAATAACTTTGCAACGGTAAACATTGGCAGCAAGATCCACTGCAGCTAATCCTAATCGACCTGCTGCTCCTGTGACTAAAACTGTATCGCCTTGCTTGACTTCCGCTCTCCTTGTTAAAGCGAGTAATGCAGTTGTGTAAGAATTTATTAATGAAGCTCCCACAGCAAATGGTATAGAGTTATCAACAACCCAGACATCCTAAGAAAAAATAATTTAATTTCAATGCTATTCATAAGTACATATAATTTATGAGAGTATGGGGTTAAATGTTGATTGAATTGATATTTAATATTCGATTTTTGAATATTAAATAATCCTTTCTTTATATGCACGTATTTTCCTGTGAAAGTAAAGAAAGGATTATTTCTATTCAAAAATTTACTTTTCCTGAAATAATCATCTCTTCTGCAAATCCTCCTTGCATATCTGCGTGTAGGCCGATGACTCTTTGACCAGGCTTAATTAGTGAAACATTTTCCCCCGCATTCGATACTTCTAACACCTCCCCACAAACCTAAAAAGCCAGAATAGAGAATAGAAAGAATATTATTTGCTCATTTAATTAAATGAAAATGTAACACAGGTTTCCGTGTAAAAGTTTAATTAAATGAAATAAATTATGAGTTTACTTCAAACCCCGGTATTAAAGGCAATGTTGGCGATGGTTCGCCGTCCCCAACGCAGTTATGTCTGTCAATAGAATTAACTCCGCAACAGTAAACGCCTATCCTAACTTCATTATCCGTAAGTTTTTTCCTTTTCATTGTTTCGATAGTTAAAGGTTGGCCAAATTCTTTCAATACAGCAGCTTTATATTGCAAACGAAAAATGCTCACACTAAATTGTCTGACATTTACAGATTGACGAACTCCGACAAACCCATTATTTAAAGCGGTTTTCAATATAAACGCAGACCTCATTGTAAATAAATTAGACATTGTCAATTTATTTATGTATACAGGAAGGAACCCCAATTCATTAATTTCACTCTCGTCTCGTCTCGTTCGTAACTCGTCTCTTGTCAACGTTAACCGTTTAACTTCACTTCACGGCTTGACCCGGGTAGCTGCTAGCTATAGTCGGGTAAGATTACTAAAAGTTAAAAGTACAAACTACAAAAAATGAGTATAATTAATTATCTGTACTGTAGTATCAAACAGATGTCATTTCATTGTGATCGCTGAGACCACATACGTTTAAAGGTTAACACTAATATATAGGTCAACCAATTTAAATTCAAATAGCTAATTATGAATTAGAATTTAATTTAGAACACAAATTCGTCAAATTCACACTTCCTGTCAGGAAATTGTTGCTTCGTTGAAATCAGCCGATCAATTTGAATCAGCCGCATAAATAGGGGGCTATTTGATAGTATCAAAACTCACTTATTATTGCCAAAAAACTTTATCGAGACATCCGAAACGGCGTAATTTTCTCCAATAATTTTTCATTGTAAAATGTGTGGTGTGCAAAAAATGGCAATTATTACTCTAAAAAATTGCTCATCTTGTCCTTGTCCTCATGTCCTTTCCGTAATTCGTAACTATCAAGTTATATAATACTTGCGAAATTCAGTTTATTGCAGAGTTTTTTATACATGTATGTAATGTAGATTAAGATTATATTCATATTAATATGATACCATAAAAATGAATAAGAAAAAATTGTATGATAATCGCTTTTAAACAAAAACTAAACCATAAATGTCCAAGATGACAAAAATCAATTTGTTTTGTTGTTTGCAGGAGATTTAATGATGAAGGTGAAAGTGAGGTGATGTATGGTGAAAGTGAGTGAAAGTGACTCGGACTCGGAGAAAGTTGTCGTTGAGTCTCTAATGGCAGATGTCGGATCTCTTTCCTCTTTACATTCAATCGTCTGTTGTTTTGCAATACGAAGATCATTTACTTCAACTCGGAATGTTGAAACATTGAACAAACCGGCTTGCTTGGATTTGAATGTTTACATTTATAGCAATTAGTCATGTATTTATAATTATTCAATAGCCACGATTATTAGCTTAGTGACGTGTCCTTTATCGCTGCTTGTCATTCATAGGATTTTTATAGGATGTCGGAATTGGATGGACATCAAGATCAACAGCTGACAACAGTGAAATGGAATTAAAGAAAAAGTTGTATGATGTGTTTACGACAGACCTGACAGACGTGCATCGTAAGCTGTTGGTCTATAGTCTATGAGTCTAATAATGACAAGTGCAACAAAATTGTTAACAAGTTGAGAAAGTTATAGTTCAGTTCTGTGAAAGTTTCAATTTTTTAGTGTTGTCAGTCATAGTCATCAGTGCAAACAAAAAACAAGGCGAGATGATACATTGATACCAGGAGGAAGTTTGTCTTTTAAAATCACGTTCATCAGACATCAGAAACAAGATCCTGAATCATAAAAAGGGTTAATTTTCATTAGAAGGAAAACCAACTAATAACTGACGACTGACACTGAACTGACTGAACCTAAATGTATGACCATGCATAATGTCACTTGCAGGGATATAATGACAATGATGTGAAGTAGCATGCATATTCTGCCCTGCCTGAATAACGTTAAGAACTGTATGTAATTACATTATCCAATCTTGTTAGCTTATATCCATGCACGTTGAATTATCAAATAACGGTAATACTCGATTCAATCTACTGCACCGAACTAAAAATAACATTAATTACCACAAGTTAATTGAATACAATAGATTGTAGCCGCTAATTCATAATTCTAAATACAGTATTGCAATAATGTCATGCTCTATTAAACTTTTTTTTATTAACAGGACGAATGAAAGGACAAGAAACGGGGGACAAACTAGTAGATAATATTGCGAAAATCTCTAAAGATATTTCTGAAGATTCCGAAAATTCAGATGCAATAATGCCTGGTCAGAATACCTTGCTGTGCTTTGACATCGGTCATTTGACGACTAAGGCACAATTCATCGTTTGCTCAATAGGAGTTTTTATCTTTTTTATCCTATATGGATACATGCAGGTAAATAAAACAATTTCCATAATTGGATGAAGTCGTATAACAAAGCCCGAATGATCTAAAAAAAATGTTCTCTATTTTAGGAATTAATTTTCACTTTAGAAGTATTTAAACCTTATGGGTGGTACTTAACGCTTATACAGTTCTGTTACTACACTGTTTTTGGATTATGTGAAGTAGCACTACGCAAAGACAGAGTTCGTAGGTACAATTATTGAACTGAAATAATCACTTTATATTACATGTAAAACACAACTATAGATGCAATGAGTTCATGATTAATATTTATAATTGTTTTTATAGGATCCCTGTTAAGGTCTACTTGTTCTTAGCATTGTTGACCGTTGGTACCATGGGGTTCTCGAATGCATCGTTAGGACATTTAAATTATCCAACTCAAGTTATATTTAAATGTTGTAAACTTATACCCGTTCTTGTTGGATCTGTGATCATCCAAGGAAAAAAGTATAACGCGCTGGACTATTTAGCGTCAGTTATGATGTGTGTCGGGCTCATTTGGTTTATATTAGCGGATAGCAAAATTTCGCCTATATTCGACACTATTGGTAATAACATCTTCAATTATCATTACATTGTTGCAAAACATTTTATTTAAAATTAAAAAAAGTTTTAATTTTTATGACAGGTTTGGTGATGATAAGCTGTGCACTTCTTTGTGATGCTGTGATTGGAAACGTTCAAGAAAAAACCATCAAAAAACACAATGCATCAAATGCCGAGGTTGTTTTGTACTCCTATGGAATTGGTGTCTTTTACATTTTTATTTATGAAGTAGTATCTGGAGAATTATTTCCTGCTTTCATCGTTTGTGTAAAAGTAAGTGTCATTATATTATGTAGCAAGGTGGTTCGTGGTTGTACGGTTAAAGGGACAATTATATAGTATTGCATGTATTTAGCCTATAGGGTAAGAAAAGAAGTCATACTTTTTGTATTATTTCGTGAAAAGTATTAAAATGACAACTTTAAACCTTATTGACTTAAAATTACATTAAACTTTTAATGTAAAGTAGAATTAAAATTAATTTGACACGTAAATATTTATTGTATGTTGACAGCACCCAATGGAAACGTATGGATACGCCTGCATATTTTCACTTACTGGGTACATAGGGATTCAAATTGTACTACAGCTTGTCAAAACTGGAGGTGCTTTTGCAGCTGTGACAGTTACCACTTGTCGTAAGGCTGTAACAATCGTATTGTCTTTTCTTGCATTCCAGAAACCATTTACAATCCAGTAAGTCAAAAAATTCAAATCCTTACAATATATTGAACTGAATTGGTATGAAATATTCTCAGCTCAGTGGTTCTAATGACATCTCTTTTATAACAGATATCTATTTTCTGGATTACTAGTCGTCGCTGGAATATATTTAAACTTATATTCAAAGAAACATCAAAGTTTTTCAATAATACAGTGGTTAAAAGCAATTGGCTCAAGACCCTATTATCAACGATACAGGCAATTTGTACAACAAGTATGAAGATTTTATACTATTTGTGGATGAACAATGTACCATGTAAATGTAATTAAGGTAAATAGCTAAACTAAGTTATGAAAAAATAATTTTATTCTCCAGAATGTGGCATATTTATGATAAGTATATGTGAACTGATTAAAACGCATATTTTATTCAATTAACTAGACCGTGTTAGACTGATGTTTTTATTCATTGAAAAGGTCAAATTCATTTTAAAAATGAATCATTCCTTATAAAATAATATTTAAAATATACTTTTCACTCTAAAATTGATTTTTACAAGCTCCCTTATGAATTGCTGCGATTTTAAAACAACCAATTCTTTCAGCAACTACTTTATGAAAATTACGTTATTTACGTAATATCATAAGATTAAAAATACTAACGAGATACTATTAAACTCTATTATGGCAAATTACAAAATAGAACTATTACATAGTATATGTCAACTTTATTTATCATTGCATGGATAATATAATAAAATATATGGATTTGATTTAGTTGTTAGTATTAAAAAACTAATTTTTCTTATCAAAAAGTTTACACGCTACAAACAAACTACAATAGGTATAAAATATTGCAGAATCTGTGCAAGAGAAAGGTGAATCTGCCGCTTTAGTTTTATCAAGGTACGTGTTATTGCAGTCGTATGGGAGCTGGGAAACACGAAACTAGTATAGGTTAAAGTTAACACCTATCGATTCTTGATGATCTAATCTTTCTGTCTGCTGAAGTGCATAGCTGACTCTGTTGAAGTCTGATTGTCTGACTAACAAACTAACGTTTTTGTTTAATGACAAATACACATACTTGTTTTTGTATCGTATGATAGTTAATTGCTTAGCCCTGTTAGCATATAGTATAGTAGTATTTAAGTGATAACAAATTTCAAGGCAATCACACTGAAGAAGTACCTTCAATCTTTAGTATGGTCTAGTACCTACAACTTGGATTTACCATTACTACTATTATAGCGAAAAAGGTATATTGTGTATTATTTTAATTCGTAAAGGTATCTAAAACTTTTGACTAGCCTTTTTCAAAGGTGATTTTATAATATATTTGGCATACGTATGTATAAATCAAAAAATTCCCAAGATTTTGAATTCTTTGAATAAAACCTTACAATCTAATTGACTTAAGTGTTGGCGAATTTTTTGTGTTTCAGCTTCAGTAATAATTCCTGTTTACTCTTACTGTCTTACTGTGGAGTTTTGAGAAAACTATTGACTATCTGAATTGGGAAGGAGCAGCAATAAATATCAACAAACAACCCCACGGGGAAGCTATACGTCTGACTAAACACTTCCAGGGTCTAAAAGAGAGATCCGTAATCTACAACACTCCTTCAATTAATTCTTCCCGTGCTATCGATACTACAAACTTAAAAATGGCTTACAATCAAGGCTACTATCAACAACAGGGGCCTCCTCCTCCTCAAGTGCCAGATAGGAATTTCCTCTATTCTGTTTTTCAGAAGTAAGTTTATGAATAGACAAACTGTAAACTTTATTTTTACTTGGACTCAAGTTTCATTTACAATTTTCCCTTAATTGATTTTAGAGTTGACAGAGATGGATCTGGATCCATCAACGCTCAAGAGCTGCAACAAGCTCTCAGTAATGGAACGTGGACACCTTTTAATCCTGAAACAGTTCGATTAATGATAGGTATTATTTAAGAATTGAAGTGTTTACATTAACCTATAAAAAGCCCTTTACTCCATTTTTGTATTTTCACTGCCGCATGTATCTGCAATTTTTTAATTTCGCTAGCAGTAGCAGCACAAGTTTCACAAATGATAATGTATTTTTATAGGAATGTTCGATAAAACTGGTACTGGTCAAGTAACGCTTGAAGAGTTCGGAAGGTATGAAGATTGAAATATTTTCCTAAATATCGTTAAATCTTTTTATGCAGACCCCCTTTGTGGTAGTCAAGCGAATCGAGTTCTGCTCATTTCATATACGGCGCAGTGTAAAGTACAACATAATATTAGAATTATTTTACTTACCTATATGTGTGACCAATGCTCATGGAAACAGTATTATTTTTCTCTAAGAAGGTTAGGTCATATCCAACATATCAACAAATCCTTCAGCCA